>BMAO01000928.1:0-42039 GCA_019973975.1 Trichonephila clavata
AAACAGTTTTAAAGACAAAGTTTAAAAAATGCCGTTAGAGGGCGCTCTAGACTTTGGAGTACCGAACAACTACCTTTACCAGTATTTTTTTATTTTGTTAAATGTTTACAAAAGCTTAGATTTTAACTTGAATTTTGAGCGCAAAATTGAAACCATCGGGAGCGGTTAAGTGGCGCAAATGTAACCGCGTTTAGGGAGGAAAAATTGAAATGCTCGTATGTAATGATCAAAATAAAAAACGATAAAGCAAACTTTAAGAGGCGATAGTACAACATAAAACAATCAACTTCGATTAGAAAATGCATAATTTGAATTCAAACGCAAACGTGCTAGAGCATCTTCAAATTTTATCCATGCAAGCGTTTTAGCTGCAAGATTCTGGAAGAAGAACATGAAATTGTGATATGGGAAGAAGAAGAACGCATATGCAAATTGTTATTAAGATAAAAGCCATTGACCCGAGTGTGCAAGTGTAAATCACGGAACAAACGTAACGAAAGATGTTGCCCTTCACTAATCAAGAAAAGGCTGATATGCACTTCATCTACGAACTGCAAATGGGAATAGTGCAGAGGCGCGACGATTATACGAAAAAAGTTTCCCAACAGGCGGTTGCCCAATGATAAAACATTTGTGCGCTTGCACAGACAGTTGTGTGAGACAGGATCCTTTTTTGGTGCACGTTCAAATGCAGGCTGTGCGAAGTCTAACAGAACGGTAGCCGTGGAAGAAAAATTCTGGATATGGTGACTGATCATCCAAATACAAGCACGCGAGCAGTGGCTAGTCAAATTGAAGTATCACCCTCCACGACATGGCGAGTACTAAAGGATGAAAGTATGCATCCTTTTCATGTCCAACGAGTCCAGGAACTGACTGAAAGGGGTTTCCTCGTCGAATGGATTTGCTCGCTGGTATCTGCAGAAGCACACCCTAAATCCCGATTTTGGTGCAACTGTGCTTTTTACAGATGAATGTACATTTACACGTGACGGTACATTTAACACCCACAATTCCCACCAATGGGCAGATGTAAATCCACATGCGTCTTCTACACATGCATATCAGCGACGATTTCCATAAATGTTTGGCAGGAATAATTGGTGACCATCTACTTGGACCTTATCTTCTGCCAGAACGCCTGGATGGAAAAAATATCTTACCTTTCTGCAACAGGTGCTGCCGGAAATGATAACAGATGTTCCCCTCGTATCCGGCGAGTAATGTGGTTCCAGCAGGATGGAGCACCAGCTCATTTTGCGCCAGAGGTGCGAAATTATCTAAACGCAACCTTTCCAAATCAATGGATTGGGCGAAGTGGTCCTGTCCCTTGGCCAGCGCGATCGCCCGATCTTTCATGCCTGGATTTCTTTTGTGGGACACTTGAGAGTCTTATGTATGAGACTCCTATCGAAACTGCAGAAGAACTCGTCGCCAGACTTTCGGCAGCTGCAGGAGAGGTGCGCGATACTCCTGGGGTATTCAGAGGGTTCGTGAATCCCTTCTTCGCCGTTGTACCGCATGCATCGCCTCTAATGGTCAGTGTTTCGAACAGATATTGTAATCATTTCTAATTAAACTTTTTTTTATAACGTAAATGTTCTTTGTTTCCTTTTTGTCTCTTAAAACGAAATCTGTTTCAGCGCCCTCTATCACCTTCGGTTAAAATTACGAGTATGATTTCTTGATGAATGTTACTTGTTTTGGTGTTGTACTATCGCCTCTTAAAGTTTGCTTATCGTTTTTTATTTTGATCATTACATACGAGCATTTCAATTTTTCCTCCCTAAACGCGGTTACATTTGCGCCACTTAACCGCTCCCGATGGTTTCAATTTTGCGCTCAAAATTCAAGTTAAAATCTAAGCTTTTGTAAACATTTAACAAAATAAAAAAATACTGGTAAAAGGTAGTTGTTCGGTACTCCAAAGTCTAGAGCGCCTCTAACGGCATTTTTTTAACTTTGTCTTTAAAACTTTTTTAATGAAAATACTAATTTAAAGAATGATTTTAGTGAAAACCGCAAATGAATCGATCCATTTTCCCGTTTTTTTATCATCATTTGAAATTAGGACCTAAACTTTGATGGCGCCTTTCTCCTTCGGAAGACGTTTGGGACACTTGGTTTCCTATTTACTATTACTCGTCTTGATGTGTACTATCACCCTTAAAGTTACTCCATCATTTATGAAACACCTGTATATATATATTTTATATATATAAATATATATTTCATGAATGTATTTTATAATACTTATTTTAACAAACAGAACTTATTTGTTATTAGTTTTAAACACTTATTATATTTTTAAAGATAGTTGTTCAGATTTAGCGAAGCTTTTTGTAACAAGTATACGTATGATATTGTAATGTAATAAGCATTTTTATTTATTTACTTAACGTTATTTCACATGAGTAGTCAAACATTTAAGAATATTCAACTATTTTGAATAAAAGATAAGAGTAAATGATGCATAGGATTTATGCAAAGCGCAACATTTAATTTACATTGTTTAAAATTTCCTTCTGAAAAGAAAATTAATAGTATAACGTTTAATTTTTTATCTCAAGTTTTTTGAAACAATAAAAGTTACTTTGTAAAGGAAGGAAAAAAAGTCTTGACTTGTTTCTGATTACTTTTTCTCCGATCAAACAAGAGTTTAAAACCATCTCTCTCTCCCCCCTTTCTCCTTTTTTTAAAAAAGAAATCTTTGTTTCAAATAAAATATAACATTTTGAACGAAAGGCTCACAATTAGAACTGGAAGCAATTCCTTGATTTATTTATATTTTTTTAAAGAGTGAAACGATTTAAATGTGTCAGTTTTTTTAATTTTTATTTTTTGAGTGCAACTGAGTAAAATAATTCTAATTCTTTTTTTTTCAACCCATTAAATGATGTTTTGAATAAGGAAATCCCAAATTTTTTTTTGAAGATGTACAATCATTGTTTATTTTTCGGTTTTAGTAGCTCAACTTTAAAGCAAGTGAGTAATATAAAAACAATTTTTAAAGTCAATTCCTACTAAGGTCAACAAAGAAATTTTTATTTTAGTTACTTTTTATTAAATAGTTACAACTAATTTTTAAAATATGTATATACATATGCAGAATCAAAATTTTTAATGACGAAATAGAGAGCAATTTCCTTGTACAATTTTCCATTTTTTTTCTATATAGGGTGTTGGACTATTTTTTGTTTGTTACTATTTATTCATAAATTAAATATAATTATTATAATAAAAAAGAAATCACAATCTCAGAAATTAGGCCATCCAAGTTTGGATTCGAACCCACGACCATTGGCTTAGAAGTCCAATGCGCTATACGATGCTCTACAGGGACACAACGAACAATTTTCCTTTCTATATATGTCGCTGGACTATTATTTTTGTTACTATTTAATTTTTTTATTTAATTTCTGAATTAATAATCGAAAAAACTGTATTGACATCAAGTGTTATCGACTACAAGTTTAAAAATGTATTTGAAATTGAATGGATGAATAGAAAGTGTTTTATTAACGATTGAAAATTTGAACAAGATATGTGTATATATCTTGTTCAAATTTTCAATCGTTAATATATATATATAATTCATAAATATACACAAAATATTTATAAACCTAAGATAACTAGTCAAGATATATACATACAATGACTCCCTCTAGCCTTCTTTAAATTAACTCTTTTGAAATATTTCCTAATTCTTTGGTACAAGACTAATGTGATAATCTTAATCTTAATCAAACTCCTCGCGTGCCTTTGCAACCAATCACGACTCCCGTTAGAAAGGAGTCGCACGACCTTCACTGCCAGTATATAAATCCAAAGCGCTGTGTGCTCATTCTATTTGTTCTTTGTCTGCTTGCCAAAAACATGTCCTCTTCGCTGCCTTTTGCTTATGTGCTTTTGTATTCTTAGAAATTAGATTTTGAGTGAAATGTTGAAATGCCCTGGTCTGAAATAATAAAAAGTTACGAGTATCAAGTCTCCTCAATATGCCACGACTACAGCATAAAAATAAAATGTAATAAGCAAGAAAAATTCTACGCAGCCCAGGGCATTACTATATATATATATATATATATATATAGATATGAAGAGAGTGAACTAATAGTAGGAATTGTGTGTGTGTAAAAAAGAAATGTTGATACACATCTATTTTTTCGAGTTACTGATTAATTCGTTGACTTTTTATGTATTAAAGTAAAAAGTTTTATGTGTCACCGCTTACATTTATTTTTACCTGTAAAGAATATTTATTTGATTGATCTTCCGGCTAGTCGTATATGCAATCAAGTAATTTATTTAAGCACATCTCTCTCTCTCTAGCCATATATATATGGTCAATAATACAAATAAGTAATGATAGTTTGAATTATTCGCAATTTTATTATAGATGTAAGGCCTTTATTTAGTTTCTTGTGATTTAAAAACTCTTTTTAATCTAGTTTCTTGCCAGTGGCTATTAGACGAAGTAATTTTCATATTTTTGTTTTTTCAGCTTTTTTTCATTTCATAGTAAAATATTTTCGTATTAAATACATAGAAGAGTTGGATATTTTTGGTAGACCTTACTATTAATTATGGAGCATTGTTTTACGTTATAGAACCATTTTTACTTTCAGTTTAATAGAAAATTTGTATTTATATAATTGCATATTAGAATATAATAAATTCTTTTATTTAATTTATCTCTTACTTAATTATATGCTTATAACTCAATTAATTCTGATTTTTATTAATAACTTACTATAATTTTCATAGATGATTATTTAATTATTAATCACTGAAATGATTTATTATATATATGTAATCAAAAGTTGATATTTATAAGTGGGTCTAAAAAGGCTCGATCTTCTCTCTCTGATTGTCTTTCATTTACCATGTAGAGGGGTTGATGCTTGTTAAATCTGTCACACACACACACACACAACACACACACACACACACAACACACACACACACACCACACACACACACACACACACACACACACACACACACACACACACCACACACACACACACACACAGCACTACACACACCACACACACACACACACTACACACACTACACAGTTCTCTCGTTGGGGGGGGGGTAGTAACCCTTTAACCGCGGTGGTATCTCTCTGAAACCACCATTTTCTAAAAATACCTCTAAACGCGCTGTGGTATTTTAATGAAACCAATAATTCTAAAGATATCTTTTAACTCTCTTAAGCATAGATCTTTCTCATAGAGCAATGTAATGCGGGTTATTTTTAGAAATGAGGCTCATACTATTTATGATATAATTTAAATTATTCTAAAAAATTCTTCATTGAATGTTTTTAGATAAAAAATATTATGCATTTTGGAACATAAATGTAGGCAATTTTGCGTTTCAAAAATTATCCGTGGTCTAATTTTCAACATGTTTAGGGATTCTTTCATTAAATTAATTGAAAAGTAGAATAATATAATGTTTATAGGGTGCACAATAAACTAAGTAAAATTTAACCTGTCTTGGTTAAAATTAATAAAGAAACAATTAAATGAATTGAATACGTAGTGAAAGTTTATACTTAAACGAGATTTCATTCAGAAACAAACGTTTTCAACTAAGGAAAGTGTTAATTTGAATAGTAATTTTAGAATAAAATGAAAATATAAAAGCAATTTTTATAATTAAAAAATAAAAGTGATGTTTAAAAAAAATTTTTTTTGCGAAAAAGCAAATATGCTACCAGTTCTATGATAGCTTTAATGAATAGTACTTTGAAAAGCTTATGTTCAGTTTGATTCATTTCTAATATTTTGCTCGTACATTATGAAATGGTTTGATGTTTGTTTTTTAAAGTTAAATATTGTATAAAGGGTATTGCTGGGAAAAAAGGTATTCTATACAATTGAAAATAGTAAAATAAAAGAAATTAGAAATAATACTTATCATTAAACGAAGAATTTTGCTTTATTTTTTTTAAAACTTAAGCTTTCATCGATTAAAGTAAATAAAATCATATTGATCTTTTTATGCGAATTTAGCAATTGAAAATGAGAAAGCCTTGAAAATATAAATTGAAATGCTTTTACTTGTTACTGATGATGAAACAGAATTTCTTTTTGCATGTTAATGATGAATTTTTAAATAAAATAATTTTATGTAAAATAATTTAACTTAATTAAAATAAAAATATTGTTCTTCAATGATTTTTCAAAATAACAAAATTACTATGTGAAATGTAATTCAAGAATATCATTCTTTGAATTTTTCATTAAGAAAAAAAAAACATACAAATATAAATAGGTTTCTATTTTTTTAAAGAAAAAAACGCAATTTTAGAATTAAAAAATCAAAGAAGCAGAATTCAATTTAATGAGCAAAACGTGAACCTCTCAGTTTTGAAATCAGAACTAAAAACTCTTTTAGGCAATGATTGACACACAAATTTCCGGATACTCACAGAATACTCGAATATTCGTTTCTATGGTTACCTGTTGCGATTAGTAATAGACCAGCATGATAAAAGACCAAGCTAGAAACATACATATGTCACCTGATCAGGACTACCACAAATGACAGAATGACATGAACCCAGTTGATATTTATTGCAGTAAAAGAAAGTCATTTCTCTCTTTTATTAGTGCATATAACTTATAGAGCTGTAAACAATGAATAAATTTTTTCGCTTATTTATATTTTCGATTCACATAATGATGCATAAAAAAAATTAAAGTAAAAAATGCGGCATTTTTAAAAATATTTGTATAAAAATAAAGTATTTTAGCTGGTAATAATTGACACAAAGTGAATAATTTGCATAGAGATATAAAATAGTGTTTTTTTAAAGTGAAAGATTATAGTAAAAAGAAAAAAAAATACTATGACACTTGCGCGCGAGATTCAACATTGGGGGGGGGGGTTCTATTTATGTAAGTTCATAATTATATCTTGCTTTTTGTTATAAATATTATGAATTAGATTTAAAAGCGTTCAAAAATGTTCAATAAAAAAAATTACAGCATACAAAATGAATGAATGTGAATCAGTAAGGGCAAGTATGTATGCCTCTTTACCCAATGATGTATATTTTATTGCTAATCTTCGTAAATACATTAACTTGTGGAATATTAAGAAAAAACTGCATTATTATTGTAATGTATTGTTTCCTCGCAGATTATATCTTCACATTTATTTTTCTCTCTACTCACCGTATGCACACTGACGCTTGAAGTTTGACTAGTATTAAAAAAAGAAAATGCATACAGAAATTATTATTATTATTGCTATAATGAACATATTGCTGTAATAAAATTGTTTTCGTATTTATATTTTCTCATTCAGAATAATTAAGCAAAAATGTAAGAGGGAAAACGATGTAAATATAACATTTATTTCTAACACAATTTGCGAATTTGTATATTTTTTAAAGGTTTTCAATACTTGCCTTTATGAAATAAAATGCTTTTGATTATTTAAATTTTTGTTTTACCTTCACGTGCACACCAATTAACTTTTTATGAATTAAATGGTTACATTACAATGACAACAAGAATGGAAAATAAAATAATATCCTATTCACTTCAAAAATAAGGAAAGTTTTTACATTTTTTTTTGTTTCTCTACTATATTTTTCTCTTATCTCCATTTTTAGTGATTATATATATATATACATCGTTATTCATGCGAGTGGTAGTTATTTTTTATTAAGACATTATTCCGAGCGTAGGTGTGAATGTAGAGGATGTTGGATTGACAAGGCATCATCTTGTTACTCCACTTTATTTCACCTTTATTCACATGGCGTTTCAACAATACAGGAAATAGACACGAAACAACAACCAGGCTGCAGCTTGTTACCCATATTGAAGGTAGACAATGAGCAAGAGAAAGAATTTTCAGAAATCTCGGTACTTATTCTTCGTGGGAAATGAAAGTTCCCATTAGGCAGGCAGCTAGTTATTATTTAAATTATTATTTTTAACTATTGATGGTCCCGAAGGAATGGACCATCAATGATTAAAAAGTTATTAAGGATTAAACCAATGGGAATTACTATATATATATATATATATATATATACATATATAATCAAAATTTCTCTACAAGAGAGAGATGAATTAACATGATTAAAACTGAAAAGAATTGTAATTGCAAGATAACCAGACAACAGAATTTAAAAGGAGATATGAAAAATTAAAATAACAGAGTTAAATATAAAAATATAAAAGAATGGATGCTACAGTATTTTCAACATTGCTGACTTAGGACAGCTTACACACACAAAAAATTTTTCTTAAAAAAATTAATAGTAAGTAAAAAGTTATAATAAATTTTTTTTTTAAAAAGTAATTTTATCTTAAATTAGAATTTGGGGTATCTAAAAGTATCTAGGAAGAATAATAAATCTATAATAATAACCTGTTAAAACTATGGAAATTCAATCCTTACTATTTAGAATTTCTTTTTTCAAATATCTATTAATAAAATTAATTGGGTATTTTTGAACTAAACAGTATTTAGTAAAATGTTTATATTTTTAATTTTTTCTGATTTATTTGTAACTAGAAATTTATTGCGTAGTGTGTAATTAATAACAATATTTCTGAATATAGAAACATGCATATTACTCTACCAATGCGGTACTTTTATAATATTGAAATTAAAGTTTTCTCGTTTATCATAAATAATAGTAACTATTTTATTATATTTTAATTTAATTTCTATATCAAGAAAATTTGCTTCATAATTGTTACTATTTGTCTGAATTAAATTAAGATATTGTGGATAAAAATTAATGTTAGTTTTAAAGTTGTCTTGCTTGCCAAAAATGATTATATCATCTATATAACGAAAAAAGTAATATTCTAAGTTGTCTGTGAAACTATTTTCAAAATAATGTAAATATAAATTGGCAAGACAGTTGCCAATATATATATATACATATATATATATATATATATATATATATATATGTACCGGGTGGCCATAATTAAACGACCTTACTTCAAAATTGTCTACAGACAAAACTTTTGTTCAGAAAGTTGTAAAATTCTGTGTACGACATAAAGACAGGATGGGAATTTGTTTGAGTGAATAAAAAAAAAAAAATAGTTAAAAATTTCGCCACTAGAAGGCATTTTTAAATAAAGGCCATACTTATTACCGGTTTTCTATTTGTATTTTATAGCTTTTTATCCACAGGACACGGTAACACAATAACTGATACTCATTAAAAACACAATCTCTAAAATGAACTGCAAACTTTAATTAAACTTCTTCGATGACTAATTTTCAAAGGATTTACACGAAGGAAGACGAAAATATGCAAATTTTTTCGACGTCACACAGCAACTGTTATAAAAGCAATAAACTTTCAAGGGAGATTAGTTTATTTTCGGTGTGCTCGGTATTGCTAATCAGAATGTTATTACGTTTACCAGATCGAGCGTTGTTAGTAAAGTTATTCTATCAAAACGATAATTCCGCAATAGTTGCTCTACGGAAATTTCGGACTTTAAAGGGGATGCGAAAAGGACCATTGACTGCTAAAAATCTTCGATAAATGGTAACCAAATTTGAAGAAACAGGCTCGTTGAATGTTCGTTCTGGAAGAGGAAGCAATAGAGAAAGTTGCACTTCAGGTAGAAGAGGATAAAGCATCCAACGTACAGACTAGTACAAGTGTTCGCCGTGTGGCAGAAGCATTGAATCTGCCTCGTTTAACTGTCCAGAAGATCAAGCGAAACATCCTCGTTACTATCCATATAAGCTTCAACTTGTGCAGGAATTTCTTCCACATGATTCGAGACTCGACATCTGTTCTCACTGCAGTTTCTTGCTCGTTTGGAAATTGATCCAAAATGGCCTTGGAATATCCTCTGGACGGACGAAGCACACTTTCATTTGGACGGTTCGATGAATACTCACAACTGCCGAATTTGGGAAACAGACAATCCGCATTCCACCGTCCAAGTTCCGCTACACTCACCAAAAGTAACGGTGTGGTGTGGGTTTTCCGCGTCTTTTATTCTTGACCCAGATTTTTTCGAGGAATTAGGTACTCTAGGTCCAGTAATATGTTCTATCACTGGAAAGCGATATGCATAGTTATTACGAAATAAAATTATTCCGGATCTGCAAGCACGTCAGTGCCTTTCACGCATAATTTTTATGCAGGATGGAGCTCCTCCACACATTACACGTTGTGTTAAGAACATTCTCAAACATCACTTCACAGAAGAATGTGTGATCAGTCGCCAATTTCTTCATCTGTGCCCTCCCGATCGCCTGATCACAATCCATGTGATATTTGGCTTTGGGGCCATTTAAAACAGCTGGTGAGTTGTGATCAACCAAGAACTTTACTTGATCTCAAAGACAGTATTTCATGACATGTTCTTAACATTTTCCAGAACACACTGCGGTCAACGGTGGAACATGCTATCTTACGATTTAAAATAGTAGCTGAAAATGATGGTTATCATGTTGAGGATTTATTGTTGTAACAAAGTTTGTAAACTGTTATAAATGTATGCTAAATATGATCTCCATTAAAAACGCCCTCTATGGGCGAAATTTTGAACTAATTTTGTTATTCGCTCAAACAACTTCCCATTCCTTCTTTATGTCGTACACAGAATTTCGCATTTTTCTGAGCAATAGTTTCGTCTGTACCCAATTTTGAAGTAGGGTCGTTTAATTATGGACACCCGGTATATATATATAAGTAGTCGAAATAAGTTTATTTTTGAACATTATTTTCCCAATATGGAAAAGAATAAAGAAAACATTAAAACCACTTTTAATTTTTTAAAAGTAATATGATCCATTGAACCCTTATTTTTACGGACCAGTTTGTTCTTCTGATCTCAGCGCAAACCGGAGTTTTTCTCTGTTTTTAAGAGAATAATTTTTTTATTGTTTCAGGGAGGGTGCATTAATAGTTTGGGATTTTTACACTTTCTTTTGTAGTAGAGAAAAGGTGAAGAGCTCCCCAGAAAAAACTGTAATTACACTCAAATATTTTTTTGCACGATTTTGAAATAACACGGTCCACCGCGATATACTTTTTTTACGAATTTTTTGTTATAGCACGAATTCCTCCCCCTCCCCTTTCAATTTTTTCTGTTTTCATTTCTAATTTTGACCGTCTTTTGATTATACAATAGAAGACGGTCGGTTTATGCTCAAACATGTGTAAGAGACTTTGTCTACTTCATGTCTTGTTTATTTTCTATTCTGGAGTTACGGGTAATACTTGAATTTTATAATCTTTTTCCCCTTAATCTTGTTGTACTTCAACTTCAACACATCATTTCGTATACTTAAGTTTAATTATATTTTGTGTTAAATATGATTATGTTTTGAGTGCAGTTCGTAAGAGGGAATAAATAATTTCAATGAAGTTCTAAAAGTTGATGTTCAAATTAATTTCTTTTTATTTGACGGTGAAATTTCCAGTATAGAGGGTATGTACTAAAAGTAAGCAAACGTTTAAATATATTTTAGACTCAATGGAAAAAGGAAACTTGACTGTTCTGGAAGCATGGGGAAAGTTAACGATTATTTTTTCTTTTTTTAAAAATTACACCCGTCAAAATCCTTTCGGTCACAAGGCGTCCTGCAGTCCAGTAAAATGCAAAAGTTGTGTTAGCAGGAGGGAGAACTCCATAGTTATTTTGCGAAAATACATGAAGTAGAGAAAGGCAATCAAATAGTCAATCTTTGGCCAACTTGTCGGCTTGTTCATTCCGTAATAGGAAGGGACCCATTGATGGATGACCTCTCTTCAAGTGTTAAGAAATGAGTCAATGAGTTGTTTACATTTGAATTCAAGTTCTGATGGGTATGTATTGTAGTCAGAAAAGCTTTATTTGCGGTCTGAGTATCTATGAAGATGACAATATTTTGGCCAGGAGTAACACTAATAGCTCTAAAAGCCATAAATATTGTAAAAATCTCACCATCAAAATTGTCTGACAGGGCACTGAGGATCTTTAAGGTTAAATTAGTTGAAATAAGCACCAGTTCCAGCCCTACCAAAGGAAACCGTGGCAACTCCATCAGTAAATACGAGTAACTAGTTTTGATCTGGATATATTTCGTAGATAGTAGCCAGAATGAAGACCTTAATTCAGCCAGGAGGGAATTATACTTACACACAGGCAGGACCAAATCCAGTTTAGCAGAAGCATATCTCAAATGACCCGGGAATGTAGTCGGTTTAAAGATGGAAAATCTATTACCGTAAATACCAAAAGCATAACGAATATGAATTGTATTAAACATGCTTCTTTTACCTTCAAACAGTTATGTTAATCAACCTTAAATGCTTGTTGGAACAAATTTTACCAGCATGCGTCAAAAATGGAAGTTTCGTTATGGGTATTCTGAAATTATAACTCTATAAAATGCAGTGGTTGTCAAAGGTTTCAACAACATGCTACTTAAATTTTTTTGTAATAAAATGAATTGTTTTTGTGTTATAAATATGTGTTATTGGCTTCATTATTACTTTTTCTAGGCGGTTGGGGGGGGGAGCGAATATTTAGAGTTTTTTCACTTTACAGGATTTTTTAAAGTTACGGAACATATTCCCAAATTTACCATATGTCGGATGCATTTCTTACACGATTGTTTCTGCACGGTTTTCTAAGGAACGAATCTACCGTGTAAAAAATACAGTGTATTTGCCCCGTATATTTACATAATGCAGTTTTGAATTCGAAATTTATACTTCGTATTGCTAGATTATGTAAGATTAATGAAAAAAAGAAGAATAAAGTCTTTACATTTGAATAAGTATCATAAATCATTAAGGAAATGTGTATGCGTAACTAGTAAATTATTTCTTAATAATTTATGAATTTTCGCACAGACATTTGAGTATTTTATTTACTCCTTAAAATACTTTTGATGTAAAGGTGTTCATTGATGGAATGATAAAATTAAAAAGTATTGGAATTTTATTATACATACATCCTGGTATTCTCAAAATTATATGCATTAACATCTCTTGTAGCGAGTTCTCACACGTTCTCCCCCCTGTTCAATTAACCCATGGGAATTCTATATAACGTTGTTTTATATGAGAATTCTGTTTTGTGAGGGAACCGTAACATATGTAAAAGAGCATTGCTATTTATAAAGGAATTTCAGGGAGATTGTGTAAATTAGAGTATTATTTGATCATTGTCTACAAGTTAAGGGATCGTGATCTTAGATAAATGAGGCCATTCTCCTTGAAATCTTCCAGAGTCAGCAAGCGAACGTCAAGAAGTGGTTCTCGAAAGATAAGTAAGTGCACACGTTTAATATTTTGATAGGGTTCGGTAGTAAATTTAGTTTCTACCGTAAACTTACGTTTGAGTAGATTCAAGTATAGTTGAATAAAGATTGATCAATTATTACCAAATCTATCGATCTTCCTCCTTCAAAACTCGTGCGAACTCCCCGATTTGTCTAACTCTGAATGTGTTTTAAAATTATTTCTTTTAAAGTTTAGAAAAAATATCCCATTAAAAATGCATTAGTTAAATTCTGAAATGTTTTTTTCCTTAAACGTACATTTTATGAACACACACACACACACACACACACACACACACACACACACACACACACACACACACACACACACACACACACACACACACACACACACACACACGTGTGTTCATAAATTAGACCTGTAAAATTAAATCCCCTATGTACAATATTTAACTTTTATTTTCCGTTACATCTTCAATTTTGAAATTAAGCACCCACTAACTTCGCGGAACCAAACAGAACACTTTTAATCTCAGACAATTAATTTTTATAGTCTCATATGTCACATGCTTAACTTTCAAATGTAACTTCGCCCTAAGAAGGGTACTGAAGACATCTGTAAAGCCACTTATACTTCACTTGCGTGTCCGTTTTCTCTCAAAGCAGATGCAAAGATTGTTCGTTGAATAAAAACCGTTTTTTAAAAAAGGCTTGGAGTTGATTCGGAACACGACATATATATTTAAACAGGGTGATTTGCTACAAGACCGACAAACTTGCAGAGTGTGTAGGGGGTACAGCAGAGACGACTCGGAATCACATAGAAATGAAGGGTCGCAAATGCCGAAGTTGCGAAATATGGTGCAAAGAAGCAGAGGAAAAGAACAGAATCAGCAATACATTAATGTGACAGAAAACATTTTATTGAAAGGTTGTACTACAACATATGTTGGAAAGTGCATGGACTTCTTCTTGGGTAAACATAAAGAGTTTGGATACAAGATACCCGTTCCTTCAGTTGAAAGAATCACTCAAATATCTGTAGCTACCGAGGGGGACACGTGACATGCTAGGAATCTTTCAAAACAGAAACAATTCCATGCAGCTCCACTGTCCGGCTAACCAGACGATTTCTGGTCGTAATTTCGAGCATCTGTTGTTGTACAACTTTTCAATAAAATGTTTTCTGAATTTCCCTTAATATGTTGCCTTTTTTGTTCTTCTTCTCTGCTTCTTTGCATCATAACTCGCAACTACGGCATTTGCGACCTAGGATTCCGATGGGTCCTAGTCGTCTCTGTACCCCTTATACACCCTTCAAGTTTGTCGGTCTGGTAGCGAATCACCCTGTATATAACAATTATATTATAAACTATACAATTGCTCTTATATAACAATATAGCTCTTTGTATAAGTTTCGTACTATTATTGATATGTAAACTGAGTTATTTTAAGAACACTGAAACAAGAAATCACTATAATTTTTAACACACAGAATTTTACTATAAGTGAGTTTTACAAAACTCACATTCTACTTTTGGGATAAAAAGAAGTGTGAAACTGGATGAAAACTACCCAGTAGAAATTTATAATAAAACATGTTTTCTCTCACTAAAACATTTAAATATAAAGCTCACAAAAAGTACCATACTATCATGAAAATTCAGTGTTACAGCTCACTGATGAACTTACTATTTTTAAAACCATTCAGAGAGTACGATGTCTTAAGAAAAGTTTATATTTTGAATTTTGTAGATTTTAATTTCTTTAATTGTTTTATTCTTAAAACCTACATTTTTATTACTATTGAAGATTTTATTGATTTTTATATTATATTCGTCAAGTTCTTCCCCCTTTTCAGATTTCCCTATTTTATATAACGCTTATCGATATTCCTAAGAGTTCACATTTCACACAATGCTAAACAAAATGAAAATTTCACTTTTATGTCTAATTTGCGCAATGAAAATTAATTAAAATAATTTCACATTGTTTCAACCAAATTTAAATATCTCATGCCATTACAAAATTCGGCAGTATTTAAAAAGTATTGCAACTATCAATATATCATTTATATATATTCAATCCTATAATATTAAATATTAAGGACATTAAAGCATATTGTGTAAAAAGTTTTAACACCATTTGTAAAAATTTTTTCGTATTTTATCTAATTATTTTTTTTATTCAATTTGTTAAAAAAAAACTTTGGAAATTTACAAAAAAAAAAAATACTCGAAAAATTTTAAATCACAGAAGTAAAGAAAAAGTTCTATTGAAAGAAAAAAAAGAAGAAAGTGTTTCAGAATTTTTTTGGAAAATATTGTTATAAAAATGTTTTCCATGTAAAGAACTGCAATCTCTCTCATACTATCTAAAATTATAAGTCAGAAAATATTCATGAAATACAGCTATGGTAGTAAAAAATTTGTGTAAAACTCAACGTCTTATAAATTTACTGAAAATATTTTAAATTTGATTTAACTCAGATATTTTTAAGAAATAATAATACTCAATTCCCATAAATATTAGAAATTTTTTTTAATGTTTTCCTTAGATATATTGCAATATTTTCGCAATCGCTTCAGAAAATTTTTTATGCTTTTGCATAACTTTTCGTTTAATGATCCTTGTATATTATGTAAGCAAATAAGAAATTTAGGGGTAATCACAGGAATATGTAAGATATTCGTATTTTTTATCGTTATACTCCGTCATTTTTGTTACTTAAAAATAAATTTAAGTTTTAATAGCTGAGGATATGCTACAGTCACTAGAGTTTAAGTTTTAACATATAATTTTTTCCTACGGTTATTTTTATAGAAAATAAAATAGTTTTGAAGAAAAATTCTGTTTCGCTCCTTAAAACGTACTTCCGGTATCCATCCAAAGCAGCATTACTTATCTAAGTGAAAGAAAACCTAATGCATTTTTGAACCATGGGGCTTATTTTATTTTAAGATTAGATTTTCTGAAACATTCGTTTCGTTCTTTAAGCGTTAAAAGAATCATACCTCAAAAATTTCGCTTATGTAAGAGTTCAATGCCCCCAGTTGATTGATTGTAGAATTGATAATAAATCCGAGGTTTTTTATATCGATGAAACAGCTACTGTAGATATGTATACAATTTCAAAATGACAATTGAGAAACATTCTTAAATGATAGATGTTATTGAAAACATTATTGATGAGAAAAGGTGCGGGAAATGAAAAATAAGGTATTTGTTTACTGAGGGAAATAGACACTTCCGGTAATATATCAATAAAACCCCTCGACATCCATTTGTAAAGAAATAAATAATATCATAGATAGAGAATAAAGTGCATGAAAATTCGAATAAATCGACTGAAATGCAATATGCAAGCAATCTTGGGTAGGAAATTTAAACCTATAAGAAGTGGGGGTGGTTAGGCCAAATCTTTCGATGCTATTAATGTTATTGTTTTCTACATACGCTAGTATCACATAATATATAGTATCATTTTGATCATATATTTATCATAAACATGATGACATTAAATTGAAAATATATCTTTCTTTCAAGCAATAATATAATAATTCAATGAAGAAAGGAACGTTTGTTATTTCCATTAGATTTTAAAGTTTTTCAACAAAAGCGTGTTCAATTTATTTTCAACTTAAGGTTTGTTTTAGAATATTTTATCCAAACTGTGTGTGTATTCTCATTCTTCAAATGAACTGCCATGAGTTCGCAGCCAGGAACTTGAAAAAAAATGAATAAAAATACAAACCGTTAAGACTCTTTTAGGAATAGAGGCATTTGGAATACATTGGAGGTATAAAGGATTGTTATCTTGCAATAGTTGTATAATAACCAAACTGTCCCGGGATAATTGTAAATCTTGTAACAATTTTACAAACGTCTATTTCGGAATATATACGTTATAATATTTTTTATCTAATACTTCAAAAATATCTCATGAGTATCATTTTTTCTCAGTAAAGGCTTTTTGAGTAATATCCAAAGTTCAACGCCCGCTGAGCTCTTTATTTTAGAACATTTATGGCAGATAACGAAGTATATCGAGGCTTTCCACTTAAAAAATGATTCGCATAATTTTTGATTAATGTAACTAATAATAACAGAGAGTGAGTTCTCGCGGTACTGCTTAATACTTTTACTCGTAATCGCATTATATCCAAATTCCGATGAGCAATTAAATCCGATCGGCACAATATCCGGAACAGAGCATTACGCTGCAGGGTTCCATTAATTGTGATGACCGTTTCAGTTTGATATCAGTTGCCAGCGAGCAATTATCAGGTTGCTAAAGGTGATGTCTCGTTATATCTCTTCCCCACTTCATCCTCCAATCAAATTCCCGCTATTGGGTCATCCAGAAACAAATTATTTTCTGTTTCATCTTCTTTGGGAACCCTAATCCCATCGCTCTTTCTAAAAGAAGCAATAAGAATATTTGGATTTGAATAAAGTTGTATCGGTAAAGATTGATTATTTTGGTGATGGATGATAAATTTCGATTACATGCGTGTGACCTTTGATATGTGTATGGATGCTGTGATTCTTTTTTCTTTAAAATAGTTTCAACATAAGTAATTACAATAATCACAGCTATTTACATCACAGTTTTAAGACCATGAAGAATTTGACATGTTTTAAATGGATCTCTTACATTTTTTCTAACGCACATCAACCACATGACTAAATATTTTTCGAATTCTTATTTTCAGTAATAAGTAATGATTTAATTCAGTGGTCTTCAAACTTTTTCAACTCACGCAACCTCTAGAACAAGAAAATGTTTTAATGGAACCTCTAGAACAAGGTGTTTTCATAGAACCCTTAGAACAAGAGGGTGTTTTCATAGAACCCTAGAACAAGAAGATGTTTTCATGGAACCCCTAGAAAAAGAAAGTGTTTTATGGAACCCCTAGAACTAGAAAGTATTTTCATAGAACCCTATTTACACACGCTTAGAAGAATATGTTTTAAAATAATATTTAAAATAGATCAACAATATAGATCCGTGTAAAGAAATTAAAAAAGTATTGCATATAAAATTTAAAAAATTCATCTACTTTTTTAATATTATTGACTCCTTAATAACATTATTCTGTGTTCCAAGTGTCACCTATCCATGCATTACGTTTAGTAACTTAGATGTGTGCTTTCATTTTTTCACACAAACTGTCGAAGTTTATGTCTATTTAGATTAACTGCAATCGCATTACATATTCTGAGTTCCTTTTGTTTTTGAAGCCACTCAGGTTAAGAAATATTTTTCACTTATACACATTGTTCTAAATGGCATTAAAATGTTTATAGTTGTGTGAGAAATACTGTGTATTTTAAATGAATTTGCAACATAAAATTTAAGAGCTTTCTGCTTTCATTAAAATTTTTAGTTGAGTATGCTGACAAGTTGTTCCCTCTCTCCTTACTCCTTTCTATATTTTCCATTAGGAAACTATTTAGTTTTGCAAGACGTTGTAATAATGAGTAAAAATTATTTCGTGGAACACGGGTATAGAAAAAATAAAATGTTCCCAATCTAGTAGGTAATATATATATATAACGTTTTAATATTCTTTTATTATATTATAATAAAGTTTAAAAAATATTGCAAAATAAAGTTATTAGGTATAGATAAAATTTTCAGTTTTCTTAATGTAGGGATGAGCTTTAAATTCTTGTGAGTATGCAAACTTCATCGTGAACATGAATCTCTTTTGCTTACACATTAATAAGTTTCTTTTGATTTATTATTGTGACTCGTGGAACACGATTCGAAAACCACTGATTTAGTTCCCAGAATATAGATTTGGAAATTGTAGTTTGTCACTTGTGCGGAATTAGTTGCTTAATGTAAGAAGAGTGTTTTTCCCACAAAATTGTACTAAAAATCAAAATTAATTTTTAATGACATATTTCCTTTTCTATGAAATTGAAAAATTTGACAATTACTGAACTGATAAACTAAGAAATGGACTGATTTGGAAGTAATTATAAAATTGGAAAGCGTCATTTAATTTGAACAAAATAGGTGCAATATTTGTAGATATATCATCAAGGTTGAAATGTATAGTTAAATTAATGTACAATTTTTCATTTCTGTAATTTTGAAGGAATTACCTACTAATATAAAAATTATTTCTACTATAAATATAAAATATTTCTTGAATATTATATTACCTACTATATATATTATATTTACCTACTATATTTTATATATATTACCTACTATATATATATATATATTACTACTATATATTATTATATATATATTACTACTATATTATATATATATATATATATATATTATATATAATATATAACGTTTTAATATTCTTTTATTATATTATAATAAAGTTTAAAAAATATTGCAAAATAAAGTTATTAGGTATAGATAAAATGTTCAGTTTCTTAATGGTAGGGATGAGCTTTAAATTCTTGCGAGTATGCAGACTTCATCGTGAACATGAATATCTTTTGCTTACACATTAATAAGTTTATTTTTGATTTTATTATTGTGACTCGCGCGTGGAACACACGATTCGAAAACCACTGATTTAGTTCCCAGAATATAGATTTGGAAATTGTAGTTTGTCACTTGTGCGGAATTAGTTGCTTAATGTAAGAAGAGTGTTTTTTCCCACAAAATTGTACTAAAAATCAAAATTAATTTTTAATGACATATTTCCTTTTCTATGAAATTGAAAAATTTGACAATTACTGAACTGATAAACTAAGAAATGGACTGATTTGGAAGTAATTATAAAATTGGAAAGCTTCATTTAATTTGAACAAAATAGGTGCAATATTTGTAGATATATCATCAAGGTTGAAATGTATAGTTAAATTAATGTACAATTTTTCATTTCTGTAATTTTGAGGGAATACAGTACAAAGATAAAATTTTTCTACTTAAAAAAATCATTCTTGAAGGAGAATACCCCATTTCTATTAAATCCCATTTCTTATAACTCCTGATCCTAGTTGTAAACCAAGAATCAGCATATTGAATCTTTTTATTTCTAGATTGACCACAAGCAATAGCGATTAGATAATACTAAGGTTTTGGGAGTGAGAAATAGTTTTTTTGTTGAGTTTTATGTCTCTGACTGATTTATCTCTAAACGCTAAAACGAACTAAGGTTCGTTTCAATTTTATAAATAAGTTTTTTAGAATTAAATTATTAAAAACATTAAACTGTTATTAAAATTACTTATTAACAAATTACTGAAAATATAATGGTTTTTAAAGATTTTTCCACAATTTTAAAACTTTAAAGGTGATTTTTGAGACTAAGAGAAGCATTTCTTAAAAAAATAAATGAAAGGGAGGCTAAAAAATTAGGTAAGGTAATTTCAAAATATGAAGGAAAACGTTTTCTGACTTATTACTGGTTTTAATACATATTATGAAACTGTAAAATACTATTTGTTTTGTAAAAAGGTGAATTTAGTATATACATATGTCAATTATTTCAAACTAAGCGTTCTTTAATGTTAGACCAAAAAACTTTTAATGAACTTGTGACTCTCACTAATACCTTGAGTGAGTGAGTGAATATTAACATCGCACTGTTTAGCAACACGAGGGCCTTTGGCGACGGTCCACGTAATTTTGAACCATGGTCAAGTGACGCTGACGACCCCTGAGCTGGCACCCCCTCTCCTAACTACCACACCACACCAACGGGAGGACGTAGCCGTGATCCTTGGCTACCGCGGCCACCTCACTAATACCTTGGGAACTCTTTTAGAGAAATATTTTTCTCAACCAAGTTTCACCGAAGGAAAGAAAACGTGATTATGCAAATTATGTTTATTACATAATTTCTGTATTCGCGATTTTTGAAAGTTAATGAGTAGAGGATCGTGAGTTATTGTAGTGCGGATCTAAGTTTATAAAAGTGTGTATTGAAGATTTCCCAGTGAGAATCTATCGGATCGGATTAGATCCCGTCAAGTATAAGCGTTCAAGGCCTCAACAGTAGGACTTCCGACTTTACAAGACTACAGGTATTGTAAGCATTATTTAAATAGAAGTTTAAGGATAACTTGTAGTGCGCGGCGGAGTTGAAATTGAGCTTGTATAAGTTATCGTAGAAATCAGTTGAGGGTCCGTAAATATTACTCCCAGGCTATCTGGTCTCACCTTCGCGCTCTTAGTATTGATCAACAATCTTAATTGGATTATTATTGTGTTTGCTAGATATTTTGTGACAATAAAAGAATTAGAGTGAATCACACATCTCGACTGATTATTCAGTTCTCCCCACGCATCTAGCCGGGTCCGAGAGTAGACAAGGAGGATTAGAGGGAAGTAGGAATAGACACACATTACAAACTAAGCGACCAACTAAAGCAGAGAAAGCCATCTACCAAAGAAGTTTTTTTAGAGCAAAAAATGTCTGATTCACTAAAAAAATTTTTTTTTACTTTAGTTTGAAAAATTATTTATTGCAATGCAGCAAAAATTTAGAATGAGTATTAATTTTGATATAATATTACTAATATATTATTTTTTTTCTCTTTTAAATTTCACAATAAAAATTTCCTTAAAAAACTCAGGGCCGTGGTAGCCTAGTGGTCAAGGTATCGGATCGTGGCTGACGTGTCATGAGTTTGAGCCCAGCACCACTAAAGACCCGCCGTGTAGGGGTGATGGCCGTTAAATCTGCCGAGAGCTAAAACGTCTTCCCATTGGTGTGGTGTGGTAGTTAGGAGAGGGAGGTGCCAGCTCAGGTGTTGTCCTCGTCACTTGACCATGGTTCAAAATTACGAGGTCCGTCGCCAAAAGCCCTCGTGTAGCGGAACAGTGTGAGGATAATATTCACTCACTCACTCACCCTAAAAAAAACTCATAAACATTTCCTAAAAAATTATTTAAAAAATTAAATTATTATTAATATATTAAAATTAAATATTAAAGAATATTAAATATTAAATTTTGAGCATTGGTCAAGTGACGAGGACGACCTTTGATCTGCACCCTCTCTCCTAACTTCCACATCACACACGAGAGGACGTTTGAGTTCTTAACAGATTTAACGTACGGCGCTCCAGTGATGCTTGACTCGAACACATGATAAGCCAGCCCCGAGTTCGTTACCTTGACAACTAGGCTACCACGGCCACCGTTACTTTCAAGGGGAAAAAAATACAAATTCATCACATAGAATTTTTTAATTTCCCTTAGTATTACGTTTATTATTTTATTAGAGACAAATATGTTATTAATAAGATTTGAAACTCTCTAAGTGACATAAATAATTATTTTACGAACTGTTCACAATAATTTAAGTAATGGACTCATTATCGTAATGAATCTGTCAGTTAGCGTCTGTCTAATCTTATTCACATCACTTGTCCTATTGAAATAGCTTTTCGAGGTTTAGATTCTCCGACTGATATTGGATGATAACGAATTTCACTGCCTGAATATAGTGAAAATAGTATTAGTTATACATTTAGTTTATAACGAGCCAAGTCAAAGCTAAATTTGTCACAACTGTGTCAGATTTGTGTGTGCTTAAAAATTTATATTTATGTTGTGAACAATAACCCGATGTTATATAAATAGCTTTTCATTATATATATATATATATATATATATAATATGCACTGCTAGTTATTAAAACTGTAACATCACGTAGAAAACAGATAACAAAATATTACTTATTGTACATATGAAGAAATACACAGAAGAGTATCATGAAAACATGATTAAATTTGAAAATTTGAGGATATATAGAGTCCTAAATCAATACACGTAGCTGCCGCCTCTGGTAGCTAAAACGTGGCCACGGTAGCCAAGTGATCTAGGCATCTGATCGTGGCTAACATGTCATGAGTTCGATCCCAGTACCACTGAAGACCCGCCGTGTAGGGGAGCGATGCACGTTAAATCTGTCGAGAGCTCAAACGTCCTCCCGTTGGTGTGGTAGTTAGGAGAGGGGGTGCCAACTCAGGTGTCGTCCGCGTCACTTGACCATGGTTCAAAATTACGCGGACCGTCCCCAAAAAGCCCTCGTGTAGCTGAATAGTGGGACGTTAATATTCACTCACTGGTAGCTAAACCAGCTCTAAACCGGTTACATATCGAGTCGAACTCGGCTTGGATAACAGATCTGGACAAGTCAATTCATTCTGTTTTAAGTCTATGAAACTGTACATCAATTGTAGAGGCCGAAAATTGGCGGTGACTCAGTTTTGTAACAATCCTCCGCCAGATATTTTTAATGGGTGAGAGCATTGGAAAGAATATTGTCTTTTTCCAGGTAAGCCAGGGCATAAGTGGACAACATGCGGTTTTTGCCCTATCTTGTTGAAAGCGGACGTTTCCATGGCTTCGAAGATGTAACGCAAATTACGGCTTTAAAATTCGAGTGAGAGAGGGTTTATGAACGTTGCACTTTCAAGATAATCTTAGGCGACCGAATAAGTACTTTTGAATCTCGGTTAAGTAACGAAGATGACACCTGAGCTGGCACCTCATTCTCTAAACTTTCACACTATTCCAATTAAAAGACATTTTGACCAATTAAAGTGTGCTACTTTGTGGTGCACAGGGATTTTATTATAGTTTTCAATAAAATAAAAAAAGACTTAAGCCTTGGAAGATTTAACGTGTGGATCCTTAGTAGCACCGGGACTCGAGACTGCCACTCAACAATGGTTACCAAGTGTACTTGCATGATCACTCGGCTAGAGCCTCTATCTTTAGATATAAGAAATGTAATGATAGCTTGTTCAGATTACTAACGACAGGAATATAATGTGTCCTTTTCGTGCTCTCAATGGCTACTCATATTATGACACCAGGCGCAGAGTCCATAGGACGGTATCGAATACAAATAGGCAACTTTCATTCTCTCTCTTTCTCTTATATTTTAATAATAAGAGAAAGAGAGAGAGAGAGAAAAAATTTCTGCACTTTCTTTAAATCATGCGAATACCATCTTCTAATACAAAAATTGGTCATTAATTCTTTTAAATTTTCCCGTACGAGTGTTACATTTTAACTAAATTTAAAAAAAAAACAACTTATATCTGTTTCAAAAACTACAATTAAAATTTTGTTTGAATTTTAAAATATATTGCTCTAAAAACGTTTAGATTACAGGAAATGTAAAATTCTTATTTAAGTATTTATAAAATTTCATTGTGTAGATAATTTATATGTTACCGTTAAAGTGTTCATTTATTTCATAGAAGAACTAGGTATTTCATGAAATAACTAGACAAGTCAATTAAAGTCAGAGAATGTTGCAAAAATAGATTAAATTTAAATAATATCAACAAAACTACATGCTGGAAAAAAAAACTATTGCTCCATAAAAAAAAAAAAACATTGTGTAATTCCATTGTTATTCCAAAAAGTTTTGAGTACCTCGGAATCCTAAATTTTATATAAGATACCCCTTTATGTTATTTTTCATTATTTATTAGAGTAAGGATTCCTGCGATGACACTTTGGATTAAACTGCATATTTTTTTTAAACAAGCCCACTTTGTACAATTACACATTTTTTTTACAAGAGCACTTTTTGAATTTGTGTCCAGTACCCTAACTTCGAACTGTTGCAACAGATCGAAGCGTTGTGTCAATATTAGGAACTTCTTCAATCGAAATTAATTCTAGCTGACATATACTGAACTGGTATGTAGAGTACAATTGTTTTATTCTGCCATCTCTGGTTCCTAATCGGAGAAATCCTTCCTAAAGCAGCTAGAACCTTTTCAAAGAACTTTCGAGTGCCTTATTTCATACTTTAACGATCAAGTAATCGTTATTCTACAGAATACCTAGTTAAATCGTAGAATTCAATAATTTTATAACTGACTTTTCTAGTTATTTCATGAAATGCCTAGTTATTGTATTAAGTAACGGATTTCACATTTTAACGGTCTCAAGATTATCAATATATTTAAATTCTACTAATATCTATTAGGGATTAAACTTCAATCTTAATATTTTTTAATTTAAAATATATTCCATTTTATAAGCCTCATTAAAAAAAATATACAATTTTAATGACTTATCGCTATTATTTTGAAGAAGGATATAAAATCATTTTCATTGACGAAATGTCAATTTCACACAGGTGAAAAAATTCATACTAAACACTCTAAGGGTAGTTTTTTAGTACTGTAACATAAAAATTCACCAGACATTTGGAGAAAACCCTCTTTTACAGAATTGAGTTATCAGAAAAGAGTAAAGAATAAAGTGAATCATCCTAAGGATATAAAATGTATTCTCAAAATCTTCAGATACTCTACTCAGAGAATGACTCAGTTTTTAGGAAATCGTTTACGTACTATCGACCTGATTTCGTGGTTAAAGGAGTTTTCTTTTATTCCTTAGTGGGAAAAAGAGTTGGAAGAAATTCAAAGAATAAAAAGAAATAAATTTTTTAGTATTGAATAGAATTTCTGGAATTCCAGCGTTATTAGCACTGCAAAAATTTGCACAGTATCGTGGAAGTTAATGTACTCGAAGTGAAAGATAGTTAAATGCATTAAAAAAGAACATATCTGGAAAGCGTAGATTAAGTTAACTTTTAATATGTTTCCGCTAAATGTACATGGAATCTTTAACCTTTCTCAGGTTCATTTTATTTCTGGATTTTGAATTTAAAAAATGTCAATTTTTTATGCTTATTTTTAAACCGTACATATCTTTCCAAAAATAATAGAACCAATCGTATAAAAAATTCCTAAAAATTAATGTAAAAAATTCTATTTAAATAAATGAGTAATTTACCTGCAAATTTGATTTTCTGTATGGCAGAAATCATTAGACTTGGGAGTCCATTCACACTAACTATAAATATAAAACTTAGAATACCTAACTTTTATCTTGAATTACAAATTTTATTTTCATCTTTTGCGTTTACATAAATGGTTATGAAATTATTAAAATTTGATCATGTAGGATAAATTTGAAAACATGACCCAACATCGCAATCTGGACAGTAGAGAATCTTGTTTCGCTTCTTACCTTCTTCACTTCACTGTCTTTGTTTCAGAAACAAATATTACACTGACGTCTTAGATTAGCTTTCTTCTTTATAGGGGGAATGTAGTCAACAAAGTACCTTTCAGACAAGTGTGATGGTGGGTGTTTAGCAGAAGGACGTCCTCTTTTTGCAGAAAATTCCATCAAATGGAATTATTTGAAACCATAGAAAGCACACATGTAAATTATTTCCGGAAAGACCGATTGCTCAATGTAAATAAATTTTCTTAGTGGCCGAGCTATGCTCGGGATGAGCCTGGATGATACATTTCACCTGCCCGAGCTGAGCTCGGGCTGGCGAAATGTATCATTCAGGCAAGGGCAAGTCCTGAAGGGGTTAATGGACTTCTTGTACTGATATTAAAAGAATGCATGAATTTTATTAAGCGTATATATTTTTGTATGTGTTAGATAATGTTTTAATTATGACGAAATCTGAATATCTGAATATTTATCATTTTATTGATAAATATTCTACTTGTGATGCCGGCTTTCATTTTAAATTTGAATTATTTTTATTGCAATTTTTAACTACTTTTAAAAAATATTATAATTTTGTTTCATTTATTTTTTGAAAAAGTTTTTCCACCCAAAAATAAAAAACCTGATACCTTATCAGTTCATGGTGTTCTCAGTCACTGCCAAGAAAATAGATTGATTTTGGGGAATTACACCTTTTTAAATAAAGAAAATATCTTTAATCTATGTCCTAGATTACATGAATTTAATTTACTGCGCTTTGAATTTAGATTTAAGGGATATGAAATTTTTCTAAATTTCTGTACTCTAAAATTTACTAATTAACAAAAATATTCCCAAAATTATTTTTAATAAATTTTAAGCAAATCGATTAAATTTTGAGAAGTAATGATAAATCAAGAGCGAGTCTCCTTGGAGTTTTATCTATGATTATTATATGCATATAGTAACTTAAGTAACTTATAATATTACAGTTATATACATTAAATACCATTTATTTCAATTGACACATTTAGTGCAATTTTGCTTTTTTTCACTAATTATATTTCTCACACAGAGTCTAACTGCTCGTTCTAAAATGATTTATGTAAATATGCTAAGAGTGGTAGTGAACTGAAGTTTCTAGTTCAGTACACGTGTTGATCAGAAAATAGGGTTTCGTATATAATTACAGCAAATGTATTGTTCATATCAGTACCAATAGTTAGTTAAAGTTTATACAGTAATTAAAGTTTTTTTTTCTCATTCTTAAAGAACAACCATAGTTTTAACAACCATAGTTTCGAACCTTGATCTACTAATTGGCGTGAATAAACCAAATTAGTAGGAATAATATGGCAAACGTGCACTTTCAAATATGTGCTGGATTTTATTTTAATAGTATGTTTAAAATTTTTGGAACAAAAAAATAGGAAACCTTACTTATTGATGCTCCTTTTTATTATGGTGTCAGACGCAATTAAAAATATAGATTGATATTAGTTATTTACACTTTTAGAGAAAATATTGCTGAAATATATGTGATATGTGTTAAATTCATAGTGTTTTGAATCTGCATTTAGGGTAATATTTAAATTTGTTTATTATTCTATTTTTGCAGCTGTAAACTTCTTTTTTCTTGAACCTATTAAGTTTTTGGCTTAAGTTGTCATTTCTTTAGTTATTTGATAAAAAAAATTGTAATAATTTTTAAATAAAAGTAAATTTTAATAAAATTTTTTTTAGCTCTAATTGTCTACACTAATCTTTATATATATAAATCTTCTGTGCGTGTGCATGTGACTAAACTCCTCCTAAGCGGCTGAACTGATTTTGATGATATTTTTGTATGTATTCAAGTGGATTTGAGAATGGTTTAGATTCGCAATTCGGTCCTATATTGCAATTAGTTAAAAAGATATTAATGAAAAACGTTAAGAAACCGGTTTTTGGCACCAACTTTGATTTGTCTGCATTGTTGTAACACTGTTATTGTTACAACAATGGCAAAAGTTGGCGTCAAAAATCGGTTTTCAACCCAAAAAAATAAATGCTTTTAACATGTGATTAACTTGAAATATATTATTAAAATCCCAATTTCTACAGTGTTTTACATTTCTCAATGTAATAATTGTTCAATGGATTTTCTTGGATTTAAATTCAAAAAAAAAAGAAAGAAAGTTACAACTATTTTTCAAGTAGATTGGTACGTTGTATATCTTTCTCAACGCTGCCAAGTTAGACTGAGATGGAATATTGTAAGACTTATTTTTTAAAAATTTATAAAATTTCGTAATTGTGAAAAAATTTCTATTTTTCTGCTTTTTTGTGCATAATTTTTTTTAAGAAAAGCACTTTTCCATTTCAAGGAGCCATAAAAATGCAACGAAAAATGTTGCTAAAATCCCCAAATGCCAGTAATAATTAATTGTGATAAACCTACAGCAGAATTGACCAGTTTGAGGCAAGTGCAGAAAGAGACAATTTTCTGATACATTACAACTGATAGTTTTCTTTATTTTTAAAAAAGCGATTGTGAGAGTGAATATAAGAAAACGCTGAAATGTGTGTTTTCATCAGATAGAATTATTAACATTTTGAATCTTTCTTTATAATAAGCGGTCGTTTCAATAGTTAATGGTAAGAAATTTTTATTCATTATTTAATAAAAATGGATTAATTTTTTTTTAAGAAACTAAATCAAAATATTTCTTTTTTATTATTTATTACAAAATTAATTATTTAATCATAAAGTCGCACATTGTCTGTTTTAGCGTAGAATTGCTAGATTAGCTTTGTAAATTAGAAATCGAAAATAGAAATTTAAAGAAAGATCTAATCAGAGGGAAAAAGAGGGGAAAAGCCCATGTAAAGCTGGGATAAACCGAGGAAAAAGAAACCTGTTTGTAAAGGAAAAGAAATTGAAGACATTTTGGAAAAGAGATAATTTTAATGACATAAGTATAGATATCTCTAATATCACGCATACACCCTCTCCCAGAAATGCTAACATCTGGGTGACGGTTAAAAAGTTACTTAATAATAAATTCATACATTGTAAATTATTAATTGAAAATAAAATTAGAAAAGAAGAAAAAAGATTTTATCCCGGAGAAAAAAGGAATTTTATACTTAGAACGGAGGGGAAAAAACACCTGTCTGGCACATAGAAAAGAAGTGGAAGAAATTTCTGAAAAAGGAATTTAAATGACATAAATATTAAAATCCCTCACATCGCACATACACACCCAGAAGTGCTGGAGTCCAAAAAATAAAGAGAAAAAAGGGAAAATTTGCATAGGGATAGCGTGATACCCATGGAAAAAGCCCATGCAAAACCGGGCTAAACGGAGAAAGAAGTGGAAGAGACTCAAGAGAAAGAATTTTAATGACATGATATAAAAATCACACACACACTATGAAGTGCTTACACTAAAAGGGGAAATTTCAAAGGCAAAAAGCTACACACTAGAAGAAGCCCGTGCAACGCCGGGTCATGAAGCTAGTGTTATATAAAAATTACTTTATGGTTAAAATGAAACATAAAAAAATAAAATAAATAACTTTTTAACATAGAACACCACATTTTTGAGAAAAACATTCGTAAGATGTATACCTTGTGTATATAAAATGTTTTGCTGATTGAGCAAAATTCCGTTTAATATTCTAGTTACAACGAAGTAAGATTGATAAGAATTAAGAAATTTTATTAAATCGTGATTTATGTATTATCTTAATTTGAATTTTTGAGAGTTTTCCAAAAGTATATTTGAATTATATATGTTTCAAAAAAATAATTTAGGTTCACCAATTTTGTACTTTGACCCTTCCTTTAAACTGTCTCTCTAAGCTTGGATGTCTTCACTGAAAGAAATAGAATAGATACTGAAATGTGCAAAATGACATTACTTTTCAATCCTCTGTTAGCCTTTATATTTTTTCCTTTTTATTGCATAATATTTAAACAATATTAAATTTGAAGAAGAGATAAATATCTTCACACTCTGGATATTTTTACTTGATAAATTTCATTTTATGGAAAATTTATAAGATAGTCAACATTTTCTTGTTTTTTCTGAGCTAAAAATCCGGAAACTTATTTAAGCATTTTAATGAATTGAAAAAAATTATTCTATATTTTATCATTGATTATAGACTATATTGGATCAAATTCAAACTTACAGAAACTTCTATTCTATTCTATTCTACTACTTCAAGTAGATAGATCTGAAGTAAATCAAGTTAAGAATTATCTTTCACAAGCATTTATAAGTTGTTTTTTTAAGTATTTCCTTTAGAATACTCTCAACAATTTTTGGGGTATAATACATATATTGAAATATGTTTTCCTTCCAAATAAATATTCAATTTTCTTTATTTGTAGAAAACAACTAATGACGAAAAATGGTTATTCTAACAGTTTGCAGAAATAAAAATGATTTTAGTAACTTTGACAAAGGACTCAATTACTTTGCACTACAACAGTTAAATGTTATTTTAAGACTTCGAACGAAACTATTTACAGAAAAATATATTTGTTGATATAAATATTTTATTAGTATCGATTTCGAGATATTTACATAGATTTATTTTTTGTACGAAATTCAAAATATATTCAAAAGAATTCTAAAGTTAAAAAAAGATATATCGAGAGAGCTTACCTGAACATTCTTTTATTTTAAGTTGGACAAATTTCTCTCTTGTTTATTGGTTTTACTAAAGTTCTCTTTTTAACTTCTGGCTTTCATTTTCGTGCAAATATTAGTTAAAGTATTTGTAAATATTTGAAACAAGTTTTGAGAGAGAGAAAAACAACTTTGGAGCTACAACATTAAACTGCAATGCAATACTTTTGCTTATCAACACATTATTTGATAAAAAATATGTTGTATTTTACAGGCTTTGAAATAGAGGAAGTATATATTTTTAAATTATATTCTTTATTTTTGACAACATTATTGGACTATAAACGCTCTTATACGTCGATTGCTTTATTCTACAAAACAAACATGATTTTAAATATATATCAAAATAAAAATATAATGTAACTATTAACCAATTAAAAATAAATGTAATACAAGTATTATAAAAATATTTTATAATTAATATCCAAAACCCTTTTAGGATATTTTAATATAATTGCAATTTTTAAGTGGATTATTCAAAATCTTACTAATTTATTTATTTATAAAATGTATTGTGCAAACTTATGTATCTTGCGACAAATTGAGTTGTTTAAATTATCAATTGAAAGACAGTGGAAAATCGATTTTTCTATCGGAACATTAGATATAATTGTATTTAATATTCAATTTTTTCATTACCCCTTCCCCCTCTTCCCCTCCCTTACTACAGCCTGTATATTCTACATTTTACATTATCTTAATATTCATCGGGTATAACTAATTTGATTACTTTAAACTTTTTTGTATTCCTACAAATTATTTTATTTTAATAAAATCCTTATGACAATATCAATTACGCAAATATATTTATCTGCTCTAAGCTTATCTTTAAAGGATATAAGATACATAAACCTCCTGTCAACTTTTTATTTTAATTATACATTTTATTGTAGTTTTACTTTTGGATAATTCCCGAAAAATATCGTTCACCAAGTACATCTTGAATAGTTTCGAACAAATGTGGCACTTATATACTGCCATACCTAGAAAATGCCATACCATGAAAGAGTGAATAGAATATTCTGCAAATTGATGCACTGACAGAAAATACAACGGTAAATAAGTAATGTTATTTACAAAAAAAAAAACATTGTACACGGTGATAAAAACGTGTGTGTGTGTGGGGGGGGGGATCAGCAGAAAGAAAGACCATCGCTCGCGATTATGTAAGCATCTCCCTTTTACACACTCAAATAGCATACAAGTAGTGATGGAAACCGGTATGCTCTTATATATCCTTCTATTCAAAACAAGGCAGATCAAGCAAATAATCACGTATTGGATATACTTGATTGGAGAGAAATCAGGAGATACATTCGAGTTCAACTGAACATACTGAAAAAGTTATATACTGATGAATGCAATGTGCAATGACAATGTGTCCTATTGGAAAATGCCATTTTGCAGCTGTTGAAAGTGAGGTAGCATAACTGCTTAAAACAATCTTGCCATCAAAATGCCTCTGATGTACACTAGAGGTGACCGGATATCATGTGTTAAGGCACTTTAAAACTTTATGTCACATCGACAAACGGTAAAGTGTTCAACAACAGTGGTCGGATTAGCCCCGTGGTATTAACATTTCCAGTTTTCTATTTCGTGATTAACAACAGAAAATGAAACAGTAAATCACCAGATCATCCGTACACTTGTTTAGCTATGATTCTCCGAAATCTGCATATTTACACGGAGGAATCTTCATGGTGTTGCATTTTCTATCCCGGACGGGTTAATTTATGTTTTGTATATTAACGTCCTTAAGTAACACAAGGGCTATTGGCGATGGGCCTCGTAATTTTGTGAATCACATTTTAGTAATAAGAATGACAACTTCAATTTTGTTCAATGTATTAAACATTCTTCTGAAACACAGTATATTGATAAAAAACGAAATTATTCCTAAGCGTGTATAAAATAGTATTATGTACACAAACTTAGAAATGAATTCGAAAGTTCAAAGTTGTGTTTTCTTAATTACATTTATAAACATTTCATAAGCATCAATAATAAAAACATTCTTTTATCTTTATGTATATTTATATACGAGGTATGACACAAGAAATAAAGAACGAAACTGCTCGAATAAATCATTGTAATTACAGAATCAGTTCTCCGTGGCATTATCACCTTCAAAGTAGTTCTCTTCTGCATTCACACTCTTTTCCATTCGGTGCTGCCATTGCTGGTAACAGTTCTGGAACAAAGTTTTTGGTAGGCCCTCTAGGAAATTTTCCGTTTTTGCCTGAACCTCTTCAACTGAGGTAAAATGGGTTCCCTTTAAGCAAGATTTTTTTGTAGGAAATAAAAAAAAGGCGCATGTGTGTGTGTGTGAGGCCAAATCAGGGGAATAAGAAGGATGCTTTATCACAGTAATTTTTTTGCTGATCAGAAATCACTTAATAAATAGAGCTGTGTGAGCAGTTGTATTGTTTTGGTGCAACAGTCATCCATCACTCCACAATTATGGACTTTCCCCCCTAATTTTTCATGAAGTTTTTTTCACACTTGAATGTAGTTAATTAACAGTCTGACCAGGAGTTAATCAACAGTCTGACCACTGATGTGAATGGAAACCCACTCATATCACGAATTTCGGCAATGTTTTGTTCTGCAATCGCTTACATTGGGCACCCAGCACATTCATCATCTTCCACACTGTCCCTTCCCCTTAAAAAATTTTTATGCCACTCAAACACATGTGGACGAGACAAAGTTTCCGCTCCATAAGCTTCGGTTAGTATTTGAAATGTTAAACAGAATGATATCTTTACAGGAAACTTGATGTTGATTTGATATTTTCTGGCAGAATGCAGTTGCTCATGTTCACTCAATGACGCAGTAATATCAACTGGCGTGATCGGTTAAGGCAAAACTGGCCACTTGACTAGAAAAGGGGTGTAAGATTACGTCATAAAAACAGTTGTTGCAAACTCCCCTCTTTTTTAAGCTACACACAAAGTCTCGTTTTTTGTGTCCACCTTGTATTTGTATTATATAAAAGTAAGATATTTGTAATTTAAATAATCTTACATATTTATGTTATTGAACGCTGTTAGCTCCATATACTCAATTTAAAAAAATTATATTTGTTATTTAAAAGAATTAAATTTTAGTTACTTTTACAAACTTTATGTATGCATGTATAAATACCTATATAATGTATAAACATATTGAAAAAATTTTAATGGGATAATTAAATAACGGTTACTGATAGATTATTTTCATATTAAACTGTTGATAAATAAAATATGATCAAATAATTTAAAGTTAAAGTAGATTATAATGAATAGAAAGGACAAAGAATAGAAAGTTACAAAACAATAAGAAAATGGGATGCTTAATTCAAAATTAAAGATATGGGGATTTCTTAAGCGAATCTTATTAAACTCGGGAAAAAATGTTGATAGGTGAAAATAGTTTCTAATATCTATAACAATATCTAAAGAAGGAAATAATTTTATGTAATATATTCAGGCATTCATATAAGAATATCAAATTTTGACAAAATTCTTTTTTTTTACTACTGAATCTGAATTTTTCCGAGACAAACTTTGTAGCTTATTATTAATAATTATGTTCAACTAAAAATTGTGAATTTGCAGCTGAGAAATCTTTATTAAAAAGTTCGTTACTTTCCTTTACACTAGTTATACTGCATATATTTCGGCTGCAAGGAATATTTAAAAGAAAGTGCCTTAAATGTGTAAATATGCAATTAATTATATACATTATGTAATTTTTTATTACTAAATTAAAAAAAATTCTTTCGCATAAAAACAGGACAATTGTGACGATATGTATTCCATAATTTTTGTGCACCTTATTTTTATCTAAACATTTACAAATTATCTACTTGTACTAGTTTATTCTATGTTTACAAATATAATTGCACATTACAAAACCCTTGGGTAACACACGTGCTAAACAGAGGGTTAAAGGAATATTCCCTAATCATCAGACCGAATAAAAATAAAGAATATAAAACATTTTTCCTTTCAAGGCAATCTATTCATGAATTATACATTATTAACTCAGAAAAATAACCAAACTCCTCACTTTGTTCTCATATGCGTATTAAAAAGAGAATGGGTCTATTTTTTCTTGTTAAAATACAATAAGCGAAGAGTAAAAATAAATTAAATAATTAATCTAATGCCCTTACCGCTTTTGTTAAAATGTTAATATTCGTATTTTTTTCAGAAATGAGGTCATCATAATAAAGGAATTCGGGATTCTTGTTTTTTGGAGCATCAACCTGGGGAGGGGAGGAAAATATTTGCTACCGAGAGAATCGAAGTGGTAATAATATTTAATCTTCTAGTTTATATTTCTAGGTACTCCAGAGGAATGTTGTTATGCTGAATACTTGCGAAAAGAAAAATAATTAAATGGTAAGATGACTGAAAAAACAATATGGATTTTTTATCTTAGGATTACTTGGTATATTTAAATGTTGGTATTGCTAATAAAAAGTAATTATGGAAAACAAAAATTGCATGATCATTCTCGTAAAACCTTAAACAAAAACTTTAAAAAGCAGAACGGAAAATCTGAGTTTGTTAATCGCAACACAAGAGCTATTGGCAATTAACCATGATCAAATAACGAGAATGACCTCTGAATTGGCACCACTCCAACGGAAGGATATTGAGTCTCGACAGATTTAACATGTAATATCCCCAACCAACTGCGAGTCTTCAATGGTACAAAGACACGAACACACGACGCTTCGGCAACGAATTTAGGACCATAACCACCAGGTTACCATTGCACACGGGAATGTTTAGGAAAAAAACATTATTTATAAAAATACAGTTATTTTTCGTTTAAAAAAAAGAAAACTCTGACAAAATAATTTTGATTGATGTTGTAGGCTTCTAATGTAATTTTAAGACTGGCTATATTTATAGTTTACTCCTTTAATGTAGTTTAGAAAGCTGAGAGTAACATCACATCAATTATCTTTCAATGCTTAATATTGCGACATAGTTTATTCAACACTTGACAGACTGAAACTTAGTATATATAGCTATATTGCCCAAAAGCAGTCAAATCACTGCATTGTGAAAGAATAATGTGTAAACAAATCTGGGTAGAAATTAATTTTTAATATTTTTATATTATTTACAGTCATATATATAACAAGTTATTAGTAAATATTAACAATAAAAAAATTTATTTCGCTTGGAAAAAAAATGCATTGTAAAAAAATTCTAAGAAATGGTGTCATTTTGTACGTAATTATTTTTCTAATGGAAATTAACAAGATATCAATCACTGGCATGGCCAAGTAATTTTAGCGCGTTTTTCACATGTTGTATTTTACAATAATGCAACGAATGAACTTTTTACTAACAGAAAGTAGTACTGTACCATTCCTCTAAATGTACTACTATTAAGCTGGGGAAAAAATGACACAAAGCTGTATCAGCACTATAAAAAAGCAAAAAAAAAAAAATTTTTTTTTTACAGAAGCTACAAAAGCCGGACTAGCGAAATTCATGAAAATTTGTAGGAAAATTCGGGAAAACTATGGGAAAATTTAAATAGGATTCGGCTATCTAGGGCACAAATGCGACCAAATGCCGAAAACCCGAGGTCAATTGGTTGCTTATTGGCTGAGAAAAAGGTACGACAAAATACGGAACGAAGACGAAATTTGCGTCCTAATAGCACTTTTGTGAATTACGAGCTAAAAAGCAGTCAAAATGATTTCCTTGAGCAATCTAGTGTTAAATGAGTGAATCTGAATGAAGTAAATGTAAACAGGAGTAAAATATTTGAAAAAAGTCATTTCTTATATTTATGCTTTTTTGTATGCATATATATCTTTTAAAATCAAATGTGAAACATTTATAACTATGTTTTTAATTAATAGAAGTGTATTGCCATCTATAAATTTGGAACTGAGGGAAACTTGTAATAAAAAAATAGTTATAAAGGCTGAGTAATAAGATGAGACAGTTACAATGAACGATTGTAAAGATTGTATTATTTCAGGGGTTCATTTTAGGAAGGCAAGATTTCATTTATTTTTATTGATTTAACTTTTTACCTTCAAGACATTGAGTTAGCTTATTTGATTTATTGAGAACGAAAGGGAAGAGTGTATCGTGTATGATTGACATATTTTTCTGCAAATAAAGCTGATAGCTATATAAAAAGTGAGAAAGCAAGAAGTCGTATTTATGCCGCAGCCTGACAGTTCTTGTTACAGTTACTTCTTGTTCTTGAATACAGTTCTTGTTATTCTAGTTTATTCAGATCATTATCAATGTACTTCGATTAGAGATTGTATTTAATTAATACAGTCCAGACTACAGATATTTAATTATAACTGCTTCTCCACTTCTGTTGGCTAGTTATTTGTTTCCTCAAACAGAGCATACTTTCCTTTTAAACTGAGAGTAATATATATATATTATATATAAATGGATGTTTTTATATATGACCTCGTTTACTCCAATACCGTTGAATCGATCACTATGAAAATTAGCATGTATATGTATTTTTGTGAAGAAGGGTTTTCAGCTATCCTCTTTGTTACAGCTCCCCACCAGATGGCGCTACAGCATATCAACTTCTGCATCATTCAATCAATCGCCAAGTTGCCAACATGGTTGCCAAAAATGATGCCAACTTGCTCTTATGGCCACATTTCGTTATGCTTCCAATGAATCGCTGTTATAATATAAAAACGGGGTTGTTTGTGAATATTACAACTTTAACATAAAATAAATACAACAGAAAGTAATATTAACGTATAACACATACAAATATGAATTATTTACACTACTTTAAGCATTCATTACACAAAATTTGAAAACAATATGTTACTTTTGCTGAGCAGAGATCAGCTTAGGAAGCTGTTTTTAAAAATCGACCCATAAGGGATTTCGGGGGCGTCAAAAAAAACTCCCTTATATCAGTTGTTAGACGACTGCCTTAAATTTTACAAATATGGTTTATTGCTCAGGTGAAATATGCAAAAGGCTCTTTTTTGTTTAATTTTCATTTCATGTAAAATTAACTCATTAAACACTTTTTTTTTATCTTTTCAATTTGTATTGTTTAAGTTCTTTTATCCACCCGTGCGAAGAACGGGTAACCAGCTAGTGTTATATATATTTAAATAAAAAGACCTTTTATTCTTGTCTTGTTTTTTTAGAGCTTTGTTATTGGAATTTTCATCACTTTACAGTTAATCAAAGAAACATCTCCAAAATCTAAACATTTCTCTCTCACACTCTTTTACCCATAATATACCTTATAATATCCGAAGTTCATATATAATTATAAAGTAGTTAAAATAAAAACTGTCTAATGAAATTTAAAACTGAATCTTTTTAAAGTTTTAACGTGTAATAAGTTCGAGCCCGGTACCATTGAAGACCCGCCGTGTAGGGGAGCGATGCACGTTACATCTGTCAAGAGCTCAAACGTCCTCCCGTTGGTGTGGTGTGGTAGTTAGGAGAGGGGGCGCCAGCTCAGGTGTCGTCCACGTCACTTGACCATGGTTCAAAATTACGAGGTCCGTCGCCAAAATCCCTCGTGTAATATTCACTCACTCACTAAATTTAACATTATGCACTTTTAGTTCAAATTGATCATTTTTTGACTTCGTAAAAGCTTAAAGTCTCTTTGGCCACTCTCATTTATTGAGGCATGCACTACCTCTATTGGAATTTCCATAGTTGGGTTCTTTCAAGAATGTTTAAGATAGCTCAAATGGGGTTGCCGTTTTAGGCACACCTTCGCCTTTTACACTGACTACAATTTAAGTTGAGTGGATTTAAATTTTGACAGCTAGAAGGTCAATTTTTGTGTTCCATTAAGTCCGGCGCATCCACTGTCAAACAACACTGGGGTCTCTTCACCTTATGAGAAGGAGCAAAGTCCTGTTGAAAAGTTCAGTCGTTTCTATGAAACAAATTTATGCTGAATGCCTTCATTATCGGTTCTAAGGAAGTGTCCTGGTGATCTTTACCGAGACTTTCAATCCTTTCTGGCAAAAATGATTCTCGGAGATGTTTGCATAGCTGGCATCCATCAAATCTTTAAGGAAGTCAGAGGATGAGCTCTCTGTAAACCTTTTTCCCCTTGAAATTCTTCAGCAATACTTACGTATTCTGGATGTTGAAAGATTAGTGTACGCTAATTCTGTCAAGAATTATACCATATTACTATTAAAATACGAGCCTATGTCTTAGAATTGGAATCAAGCAAATAAGATGGAATACTTCTATGGTACCTAAGGTGAGTGAATAAATGAAATGTGATATGATTCGTCAAACAAAATTACATCTTTCTAGACATCAAATTTAGTTTTTTTTAACTTATTGTATGTGGATTTGGTCTTAAAATGTCAGTTATAAAAGATTTTCAATTTGCAATGCGAACTTAAATGTTAGATGTGAAGTTAGTTTCCGTCGAACTATTTTACTTGAAGTAGAAGCTGTTCAATTGATGTTTAAATCTTATATTATTTATTAACCTTTAATTTTCATGCCCGAGATTTTCTCGGGTTCGGCAATAATGCTCCAAAATATCATGGGTAATTTTTTAGTGTATCTTATGTCATACCCGAATACATATCGGGAGAAGTTTATTTTGGCTTCATCTCTTATTGAAACCGAATCTATATCTGGAAAGGTTATTTGGGCTCAATTCAATAGATGGTGTTTGATGAGCACAGTATTCCTGATACTTCCATTTTCAATCTAAAAAAAAGGAAGATAAACTCAAGCTAAAGATTATTTTTGACCACAATCTAATTATGGGTGGTGTAGATCGCTGTGATCAGGAAATATCCTTTCATCCGACATCCAAAAACGTCAGAAAAAACATAAAAATATATTTTTACAATTAGTATGTCAAGGGTATATTTCGGAATTTTTCACTAGCAAATCTTCTTGGGGAAAATAATCTTTAAATTTATTTTATTGAAAACCTTCCTGCGAAGAAGAAGATGTGAGCATGTAATTTAAGTCTGAATATATAGATTAAACTTTCGAGTTAGAGATTAGAATTAAAATATAGAGAGAAATTAGACAGCTACGGCTAGCAGTAATAGATTAAACATAAAGCGAGCATGGATACTTAGTAGCTGAATATTAAAACTCGATTTGTCAAATAGAAGTTAAATTAGACTTGGCCATTATAAGATAATTAGAAGGCATTGCTTGGACATAAGTGATCTGTTTTATTTATAGTCTTCTCGTATCTCGCTCGCCTCGCTATTGTAATTCATATTTAGAATTTGCGGGCATCTTTAGATTTGGTTAATACATTTTGCGTAGTTGTTGATATCGAAAATAAATTGAAATTATTTGGGATATGTTTAGTCTTCCTACCGACCTCCCCACACTAAGGGAAGAGATACCTTTTCCCTCACAACTGGACAAACTACTAGGAACTCATTTTTCTCTATAAAAATATATTTGGGAAATGTATTACATTCTCCAAGTTGAAGGGCTTTTTTATAAATGTGATGATGCAGCTTCTGACAAATGAATCTGTCAGACCATCTATAGTAGATAACACAGTCTTACTAAACGACATCTTAAATCCCACATTTCTTCTTTTCCTACGAAACGTGAGCCTACAAGACAATGCAAAGTTTTTTGTTCAAAAAAGGATGCAACTGGAAAAACAAAAAGACAGGAAACACGTTTCTGGTGTAATGACTGTGGAGTTCGTTTGTGCTTGGAAAAGTGTTTCCAGTTATGCCACACAAAACTGAATTACTAAACTACTAATAGATACATTTTAATTTATTATTATTATTTTTTTAGAAAATAATGCTCCTTTAGGAACGAACTTTACCACTGCTTCGTTGTGCGGTAGCCTCCTCAAGCGAATATGAGTTGCTACAAAACATAAAAAATTCTATACACCATATACACTTTTAACTACTAGTACATTTTATTTTGTACTAAACATTTTTTGGCAAACAATTGGCAATTTATGTACCTAAATCATCAAAATAGTTTGATAATTAAAGGATTAAATTACAAGTTTACATTTTGGGCATATTATCCATGCTATTGCTTTTGTATTCTTGTTAGAAAACTTCCTTTTCTGCTCCCAATTTTCTCAGTTAGAATTAACTCGTTACTCTATTTTGATAATTGGTTATAACTTTATACACGGCTTCTCTTTCCTCATCTACAGTGAATCAATGCAGTTCCTAGTATTCCAGCAACAATAATCTTGTATTTCTTAAGATCAATGAAATATGGGACAATTTAAATTAATTATAGAATCCGTACCTTACTTGTAAGTATACAATTAATAGTAAAAGTGGACTTCCTTCAGTATTCGTACATGTATAGCAAACAGAAATGACTATATCTCTCGAAAAATTTACTTAAGATATTTTTCTACAGAAAGCGTTCCAATTATGCGTGTGCAAATTTATTTTTTATTACATATATGTATAAAGATTTTTTATATAACTGTTCTTCCTATATTCAATTTTTCTACTTTAGTAAGTACGACTATAAATTATTCTCTACTTTAATAAGTACGATTACTAATTGATAATTAAATTATTATCAAATTATTGATTTCAAAATAATATTATTTATACCAAACCTTTATTTTTTATTTATAACAAATCTCTGTATTATTATTTGTATCAAGATTTCGAGAAATAATAATAAATTAAACTTATTTCTTCAATTAATTTATTTAATTTATTTTTAACAGATAATTGTTTTATTATCACAATTTCGCTTAGAGTGTTGGAAAATTGAAAGAAATCTATCTTTAAAAGAAGCTCAAAAATGATTTGTCACTTAATTATCCTCTCTCTCACTTAAAAAAGAAAATTTAGTTACGCTCCTTTTTTAAAAGGTCGAGTTTTTCAAGTTCTTATTTACACATTTTTTTGGAAATAATGAATGAAAAGCTTTAAATGTTTTTTTATTTCAAGGTATTACTATTTATTTCAAGTTTAAATACTAATTGACTATCAGTTACTTGTAATTAATTAATTCATTAAAGGTTATTTTAAATAGATCTAGAAGCATATTTTTTTCTTTTAATAGAATAATTAATTGAAGAGATTAGGAAATTAGTGGAAAAGTTATTTTGGAATAATGAATGTGTTTGTTTCTTTTATAC
>BMAO01000929.1:0-150246 GCA_019973975.1 Trichonephila clavata
CTTTTGAATTTCTACTTTTTTTTTTTACTGAGTTATTTTCATCAGAAATGGCTTCTAATATTCTGAACATAAAGTTACTCTATTTCTGTTGACACAAAAGCGCGAGCAGAATATTGGATGTACGTTTTCCGAGGCAGAAAATCGGAGAATAATTTTTCTTTGTGAAAAAATGGCGCAGATGACGTCAATACGAACCGCTCTGCTTGCTGTAACCTGTCACCCTCACAGCTTCATGAAAACTTTTCTGGAACAAATGCTCCTTCGCGTGTGTGTTGAAAGCATTTTTAGAGCTCTATTGTTCTTTTACAACAGACTTATTAAGTCCATACACGATATATTAAGAGTGAAACGTAAAACAGGGTAACATATCAGAAATTCGTTTTACGTATATATTTATGTAAATATATTTCCTAGTGGTAAAATTGTTATTATAATATTTTTAAAAAAATTTTTGAATTAAAATCGTAATTAATATCTCAGACAAAGCATTATAAGTTTTAAAGTAAAACATTTTCCCACTTAATACACACAACGCTGAGTTTCAACTATTTCATCATAGTCGAAAGATAAATGTTCACACGTTGTAATAAAAAAGTTACTTAATTTAATTTTAGCTCAGTAGTTTTTTAAAAACTGACGGAATCCTCAAGGAAATAAAAATTTTCTTTTTGGACTAACCATCCCCCCTTTCTACCAGAAATGTCTATACAGTTTTGTTCATTTTGATGTAGTTCACTTGCAACACACATTTTGCTGGAATTAACAAGAGAAGAGGCAGTACACACCCAAAGACGGGGAATAGAATCAGTAGGGACGCTGCCGTTGTAAAAATTCCCTTGAGATTTCTTCACAGACTTTTCGTAGCTGGATTTTAATTTTGGAGCACCTAGCCCGTCAGGGCTTTTATCTCCTGTCTTTTGTAAGGAAGCTTGACTGTATTTACTTGCCCATGTTTGGTTTAAGGGTATGAATTAATTAGTAAAAATTAATAATAAAAATTAAGATTTAAAAAATAATAAAAATTAAACTTAACAGATCAATGAAACATCAAAAATATTTAAATGCATGAGAAGTGTTAATATCATGACTTGTATCTATTGATACAGATAAAAATTATGCGCGTGGAGAGGTGGGATCAGGATGCTAAGAAAGGCCAATGGCTGAAGTGCGATGCGGAAGCATCAGGGGTCCGTTGTCTAATGAGTGTTCTGATTTGGGTGGTGTAATTCTATTATTTATCATGAGGTTTTTTGTGCTGTATGGAGAATTATTTAGTGTTGACAGATTTAGTGTGTATCATTATAATTTATTTGTGTTAGTGGAGTTATTTAATGTTTAGTTTTAAGGGCTGATTTTGCGATGGCTGGAAGGAATATATTTAGTTTTTCATTATCGTTATTTGTTTTACTCATTTCTTCAAATGCCTGGAAGATTTCCGGGAATTTGTTAATTAAATTTTGCATTTCTGCGATGTAGGTCGCGAAATTTACCGAAATTTATATTTGTATCTATGGGAGGAGGAGACCTTTCTTTTTCTGATGATTTCTTGATGGGAGGTGCAGCGATCTCCTCGCGTGGTGCCATCTGGTTATTTGTTTTGTTACTACAAACGCTAGCGAAGCTAACGTTTGTTGTAACTGGCGGATGTTTGTAGGTAATGGATTGTTTTTAGTTTTAACTTGAGTTTCTAATTTTCTGGTTAGCGAAAGAAGATATCTACTTTTGACCACTAGATGTCGCCATGCATCACAATCGTATTGATAAACAAAATCGTGATTTTAGTAATTGAACAGGCAAATTTAGCAAGCATGTGCTCGCTCAGAGCGCGTACTCGGCGTCTAGTCTAAGAATTTGTATAATGACAGAAAAATTAAAACGGTTTTGGGTCTTACTGGAGTAAACAATAAAGCCAAGGCTGGAAAGTTTGGAGACTCCTGGTCCAAAAGATTAGCACTTCCAATTAAATATGAATCTTCAGCTTGGGAACTTTTGTTACAGAGTCGAAAGATCTGCAATTTTGATAACTCTTATTCCTTGATGATACCTTAAAATGAATAAACTGTGCGGTCTCATTTTGATGCAGAAACTCAGAGAATAATTTTTCATTGTGAAAAAAAGGTGCAGATGACGTCAGTACGAATCGCTCTGCTTGCTGTAACTGTCAACCTCACACCTTCATGAAAACTTTTCTGGAACAAATGCATCATTCGCGTGTGTGTTGAAATCCTTTTAGAGCTCTATTGTTCCATTTACAACAGACTTATTAAGTCCGTACACGATATATTAAGAGTGAAACGTAAAACAGGGTAACATACCAGAATTTCGTTTTAAGTATATGTTTAAATAAATATATTTCCTAGTGGTTAAATTGTTATTATAAATTTTTTAAAAAAATTTTGAATTAAAATCGTAATTAATATCAGAGACGAAGCATTATAAGTTTAAGTAAAATACTTTTTCCCACTTAATACACACAACGCTGAGTTTCAACCATTTTCATCATAGTCTAAAGATAAACGTTCACACGTTGTAATAAAAAAGTTACTTAATTTAAATTTACTCAGTAGCTTTTTAAAAACTGACGGAATCCTCAAGGAAATAAAAATTTTCTTTTTGGACTAACCATCCCCCCTTTCTAACCAGAAATGTCTATACAGTTTTGGTTCATTTTGATGTAGTTCACTTGCAACACACATTTTGCTGGAATTAACAAGAGAAGAGGCAGTACGCACCCAAAGGCGCGGAATAGAATCAGTAGGGACGCTGCCATTGCGAAAATTCCCTTGAGAATTCTTCGCAGACTTTTCATAGTCCGTATGTGATGCTTTAGAAGCAAACTCCAGAAGTAGAATGGTCATCGGGGAACTTGATATCTCTGAGAAGGTCTTAAAACCGAATTTAAAGGAGTTATTTAGCATTAATGATAAAACATGCCATGATTTATTCGGTGAATAACAAAGAAATTTAAAAGCTGAAGTTGAAACTGGAATTAAAGGTGTGACTGTAGTAAATTACATATTAATTGCTTAGATGGCGCTGCAAGTCATCCGAGAGATATACTTGGTTTGGCTTGTAGAGTTGGAGTATATGAAATATTCTTTTGGCTGGTTAGATGTCTTCTATGTGTGTCGGTCCAATAAACAAAATTGCCATTAAGATGGACTGAATTATTGAAATGATATAAAAATATAATGGAAATATGTAATCGTCTGATTAATCAAATAATTCAGAATTAAGGAATTATAATAGCGATCTTAGAAATATAAAAATAAAATTTCTAGAGCTGATAATGTTTTAGAAACAGAAGCAAACTGACCCTAATACTTTAAATTAATTAGTTATTTTAAGATATCTTAAAACGGTAATATAATGCCGTTATAATTTTTTAAAAAGTGTTTTTGAATTTATACATTTTTAGGAATGGTTTCTTGGGGAAAAAGGTTCCTTTCTAAAAAGTTTTGAAAAAGTAAAATTTCCGTCTAAGGGGTAATGAATAAGAAAGTAGAAATGTGTATAAGCAATGCAATATTCCTGAAAAGTGCTAAATTGTCTAGCAGCCTGTTATGCTGAAAATTCGCTTCACCCCATGGGTATTTTAATTAAGTCTGCAGTCCATCTCGATGTTGGTAAAAATTCTCATTTTATTCAAAAATTTATTACATAAATCTCATGTTACTTTTCCAAAGTTTTTTTTAAAAAGAAATTTTTGCAGATATATTCCGTTTTTTCTTTCTTTTTTTTTTCTAAAACGTTCCTGAATCTTGTCCATTTCCACTGAGGCATATCTTGTAATGAATTAACTTTATTTTCTTTTACATGATATGTAGTTGAACATGTACTTTTTCGTCTGAGGAAAGTATTCTTATTTTCATCCATGCGTAACTAATATTTTTGAGATGGTATCATAATAAGATAATTCAAGCAAATATTTTGTTTTTTATTTTGTACAATTCAATATAATTAAAGAAAAAATTTTTTTCCTTTTTGATTAAGTATTTCTCTAGAAAAATTTCTTCGCTGAACCTCTTCCATACAGTGATTCAGTAGCCTCCACTACGTGGCGCTAGTAGTACTTCCACAAGGAGTGGTTGAAAAATTTGTTTTTAATAGTTCTTTCAGAGGCATATCATTACTTGCATCAGTGACTAAACAAGCTAAATAATAACTTTTTTCTTTTGCAGTAAAATTTCTTTAGGCGGAGTGAATGGGAAATTTGCCCAGTTTTGCATAACAGGAAAAAAGCGAACGGAAGTAGTGATTTCCCCCGCCATCCCTCAAATCGTCGCCATAGTGAGGAAGGAGATAGAGAGCGGGAGACACCACATGACTTGCCTCATATCCATGAAAATGTTGGACAATAGCTTGCTACTTGGGTCGAAAGGCGCTTAGGTATTGGAGACATTAGTGGGTACCCTTGCTACTCCTAACGAACTCGCTTGGCGTATTTTTGTACTTTTTTTTAATAAAAAAAAGAACGTAGAAAGCCACGCAATAGAAGTGAGACTTCTTTGGCGACGTTGGTTGTAAATGCAGGAATAGATCTAATTATATTAAACTGCTGAGATAACTTTAATCAAATAAAATTCGAACATCATTTATTGTATGAAAATATTTTTATTCAATTTTCTTCATCATTATTTTCCAAGAAAGACACAATAGGTGTTTGTTAACTAAAGTCAGTGGCGGCGCGAGACCTGAACTTAATGTAGGCAAGATAAATTTCGCGAGGCCCTCTGGTGGCGTAAAAAGAGGGTTTATAAAATAAAAAACAAATTTTACTTCATAGAGAAAAAAAAAATTACTCATATTTATTTGGCACACTAAACAATAATAAAAAAATAAATAAAAAAAAACATAATTTTTTTTACTTTTAGTTTTGCTGAAATCCTTAATGATTGGTTTGTAATTTATCTTAGGTGGCTATATCTGCTTCAATAGATGAAACTGCCAAAGCCGAAAGTTTTTCCTCTCCATTGTATTTCTTACATAATTTTTTTTATCAGTTTTGATTTTGAAAAGTTCCTTTCAGCAGAAACGGTACTTACAGGTATTGTTAACAAAATTCGAAAGACAATGTAAATATTTGGGAAAATTTCTTTCAAATCGTTCTGTATAACATATTGGAGCAGATGTTTCACGTCTGTAATGGTGTTGGGCAAATTTGAGATCATGTTTTGTAATTCTTCATATAATTCGTAAGGTTGGAAGTCACTGCTCTCACCTACTTGCAGGACTGGGTGTAAATCTTTTCAGTATTTGCTCTTTTAGAACATTTTTTAACTTGTTTAAGTCATAGAGAAAACCAAAATTTTCAAAGTGTTGATATGAAGACACAAATCTTGAATCCAAATTGCTTATCACAGAATCAATCATGGTATTAAAAATGTTTGTTTCATACCGGCTTTTGACAGACTATATAAGTTGATCGCCGCCTTCATAATCAAACATTCTTTTCTTTTTGGCTACCTTTTCATTTTTAAAATCTTTTGGCAAATCAGAATTGTTTTTCTCAATAAACTTGCGAGCATCAGACAAGCATTTTCCGAATCCAGTGTGTCGATACTCTTTGATCCAGCTACAAAATGTACGCAAGGGTTCAACTGTAGTGCATATATGGGCTTGTACAGATTGCCATAATTTGCTTATGGTATTGACACGCATTAATAACTCATACAATACATGTAATGATACAATAAATTTCAAATTGAACATTACATTTAAAATGGAATCGCAATCACTGAGTGAGTCGGATTTTCCGTTTTGGTTTTTTAAGTTTTCTATGCATTCTACAACATCATCAAACTGTAATAATGCGGCCTTCACCACCTCGATTCTTCAATTCTGCTTTCCCACAACGCATCTGATAAAGGCTTAATAGTAAGCTTTAATTTATCTTTGATAATTTTCCTGCATTTGCTGAAACTTGAAAATAGCAACAACAAAAAAAAAATCTTCTGAATAAAACTAAAAAATGTTTTTGTTGCCATTGACGAATTAGCGGCGTCTACCAATAACAGATTCCAGCTATGACAACCATAAGGTGTGAAAAATGCTCTGGGATTTATGTTTAATATTAGAGTTCTAACTCCACTATTTATGCCTACTATATTTGCATCCTTGTCCACTACAGTTCTGAATATATCTAAGCTATTTTTTTTTAACTCTCCCAGCATTGCATTGGTCAAATATTCTCCAGTCGTTTCAGGCACAGCAAGAAGTCCTATAAAGTTTTCTTCTATGCTTCCATTTGATGTACTACAATATCTTAAGATGACCAACATTTGTTAAATTTTACTAGTCTCTAGTGCAGTTGAGTAAAAAATATTTTGCCTTTTTTATCCTACCAATCACTTCACTGATAACTGTGTTTGACATGATTGTGATGAATTAATTTTGAATATCGGGGCTAAGGTAATGGTACGCAAGTTGTTTATTATCAATGCGAATTATGTAGTCCTATAACGTATGATCATATTTAGATATCAATTTAAATAAATCGATGGAAATTTTCCAGAATTCTCAGTGTCTTCGTCTATTTTAAGAGATTTGACCTCTAAACGCCAGATTGTGATAGGTTAAGAAATTTATATATATCAATTAATCTCTCAAACAAATTGTACCAATATTTTTGAGATTCAAGAATTCGCCTTTCGTTTTCACGGTCGAACGTTTTTCTGTGCTTTATTCCCTTCTCTAATGTTATCCATTGGAACATATAAGTCATTTGTTCTTTGGTATTCTCGTGTCTGTGGAAAATACTACTTAAGTGTTTATAATCTAAGCACCCTTTACGTACCATTTGAGCTTGTGAATTGCCAAATAGTCTGCATGGGAAACAGAAAACTTTATTTCTGGAGCTTGAATAAACCAACCAGCGACGCCGTGGTTGAGTTGGCGCGCCGTTGAGTTTCACAATTATTTAGTTTTCTTGAGAAATAAAAATTGGAAAAGTTTCTATGATCATCTTTAGGATAATATTCATCACTTTTATTTAACTGCTGTGTGGGACGGCTTTCAACTATTTCATGACCGGTGACCCTCTGTCATGTGAAAAGTACACAATCCCGGGAAAAACCTGGAAAATGCTTGTTTCACTACATCACTGACATCTCTGTTCACAGGCGAAGAACTAATCTCAATCTCTTCTTGACTGTGACTTGTTACTCAACTTGAACACAGAAATCTCAGGATCAGATTATGATTGACAAGCTTTTGATCCTATTTTATTTTCGATTTTCGTCGTTCGATATCTAGTCAGTGCATCTGGAGTAACTTCCAAATTCAACGGATACGGATAAATGTTGTTGATAAAATGAACCGATTAGTTTGATTCTGTACTACCAAATTCAGTCTGACCGAGAAATTTGATTATACCTGAACTTTAAACCTGGTTGGATACAGCTCTTTCCACTTTTCTTTTTCTTTTTGCTGCTTTTTTCTCTTTATCTTTATCTCTCTTAGTGCTTAAGTCTGACACGATTGATAAAGTAAGAAAAATGCCCAGTTTCACTATTATTTATTCTCACATCAAATACTTTTTAATTTTATAATATAATATAGTAACGTGGAGCGAGACTGCGTCTGCATGCGGTACTTTAATTGGCTTTCTAATGATGGGAAGTCCCGAGCTATGCCCGGCTCTGACCGGGGACTACCCGCAATAGCAGCTTAACTCCAGCTAATGTTGAATGACTAAATATGAACGAATGACGGAAACGACAAAGTTGAGAAATTTTTGGTAAAAGAAAATGGAAAACAATATTTTCACGAATTATTTTTTCATGCACTAATAAATAGAACATCTTTACAAAATATCGATATATATAAATTTTTTGATTTCTCATGGCGAAAAATAGAGTTAAGAATTTTCTAATTTATTAATTATAAAAAACCCTGTAGCCACTTTTGGATATTCCTTACTTTTCGTTTTATTTATTTCAGCTTTAAGGCGCGACGCCCTATGCACCGCGAGGCCGTGGGCGGTGGCCCACACCGCACACGCCTTACGCCACCTCTGACTAAAGTAGGATATAAAAATCCTCGATTGTAGTCAACCAAGAAAATGTGAGAAAACTGCATCAATCGTGGTTCCGAATATTGTTTTTCTTTCTCTAGCATCAGTAATCATTGTCAAATTAAGTGTCCGTTTCAAGAATTCAATGAGTGGCTTTGCTTCTTCTGAAGCAAAATTAACATTAAAGTCTCCAGTTAAGATAATCAGTTTTTAATCATCATCGGATCCAATGATTGCCACAGTCTCTGATGTGTACAGCACTAAAACATTATGAATAAAGGTGATAAAAGCTGCGACATAACTACCTGGAGATATATACACTTTCGCCTGGAATTGCTGCTGGTTTTCCTTCCCTTCCCCCTTTCACGGAACTCTTTTCCTCTTTTTGCATTTGTCCCAGGCATTCTGACCAGAATTTATTTTGATTCAATGGAAAGAAAAATTAATGATATAAACTTAATGCATCACTCACAGAAGTCATTGTGTTTGTTTAGAACACACTATCCGTAGCGATTCTGGCGCGAGCGTTACTGAAATATACACAATGCCCCAGACACTCCCGTTACGGGAGGAGCCATATGGTAATACTTTGGGTGCGTTTGTTCGTTGAAAACAGCACGCGTTTATTACTTAAAAACTACGAAAATACGCCACGCGAGTTCGTAACGAGAGTAGCAAGGGTACCCACTTAATGTCATCAATACCTAAGTGCCTTTCGTCCATATCAGCAAGATAAACTTTTGATGACTCTTAGCAATCGTCCAACTTTTTCACGGATATGACGCAAGTCACGTGGTTTATCCCCCCCCCCCCCCGCTTACTATCTCCTCTCACCATGGCGCGACGTTTCGGGGAAGGTGGGAATCACTACTTCCGTTCGCTTTTTCACTGTTACGCAAAACTGGGTAAATTTCCCATTCACTCCCGTCCGCAAAGATGTTTCACTTCAATAAATGTGCCGTTTTCAACGAATAAAAGAGCCCAAAATATTATCATAATATGGCTCTTCTCGTTAGAGGAGTGTCTTGGAGCATTGTGTATATGTCACTAACGTTCGCGCCAGAATCACTACTTATAGCGTCTTGTAAACAAACACAATGACTTCTGTGAGTGATGCATTAAGTTTGTTATTAATTTTTATTTCCGTTGAATTAAAATTAATTCTAGTCTGAATGCCTAGAATAAATTTAAAAAGAAGAAACGAATTTCATGAAAGAAAAAAAAGAAAGGAAAACTAGCAGCAAGTCCAGTCGTAAGTCTATATATCACTAAGTAGTCCTGTCGCTGCTGTTATCATCTCCATCCATAAAGTTTTAGTGCTGTACACACCAAAGGCTGCAGCAATCATTGGATCCGATGATCATTAAAAGCCGATGATCTTAACTGGAGACTTAAATGTTAATTTTGCTTCAAAAAAAGCAAAGCCACTCATTGAATTCTTGAAACGGACACTGAATTTGACAATGAATACTGATCCGAGAAGAAACAACAATATAAATTCCACGATTGATGCAATTTCTCACGTTTTCTTGATTGACTATAATCGAGGATTTTTATATCCTACTTTAGTTACCATACACCTCTGCGTCTTTCTTGGAAAATGATGATGCCCGAAAATTGAATAAAAACATTATTTTCATACAATGAATGAAGCTCGAATTTTATTTGAGAAAAGTAAGTTCTCCCGGCAGTTTAATATAATTAGATCTATCCCTGCATTTACGGCCAACGTCGCCAAAGAAGTTTCACTTCTATCGAGTGGCTTTTCAGGTTGCTTTTTTTTTCTTAGTGAACACCATTGATGACCAAAATCTTCAATTTTGCACAAAGTAAGCTATTTACCATTCCATTTAGAACTGTGAACCATAAGTAAAAGACATTTCCCCCCGTTTTTCTGGCTCAGTGACCATTGTCAAACATCATAATGTTGGAAATTCATCTTTCAAACTCCACGAAAATGTTTCCGTATGGACTTTATTTTGAAATTTCATGTTCAAGATAGTAATCCTGATTGAATTTGATAGTTTTTGCTTGCTCATAAAAGTAATTAGGACTCTCTTTTTTATGTTTTAAAGCATATAAGAATAGAATGTGATTTTTTGACTCTTGCTAAGGGTTTAAATGCAAGTCTTGACCATATTCAAATGTACTCTCGAACTCAAGGAAGCAAATAAGTAAACACTGCTGTAAATCACTTAGACTAGTGTCTTTCTATAGCGACAGTTTTTGTTTCTTCCATGAATTTATATTGTATTTTTCTACAATTCTAATATTTCCAATGATTTTCAATAACTCTAGTTACAGTAGAACGTCGTTTATCCAAATTAATTGGGACCGGACATCGTTCGGATAACCGAATGCGATCCATGCAGTACATGAAACCGGACACTATAGGAGTATTGAAACTCATCACATGCGAGAATATATGTAGAATGGTTAACGGAGTGCCTGTTTCTTTGTGGAAACTTAACCTCCTATCATGAAGATTTGGTGTAGCTTTAATTGGCTTTACCTTAGCCCAGTACTGCAGAATAGTATTAGAATTTTTTTTAAAATTTAATTAATTAGTTATTTAATATTGATATTTATGGATGTTAAAATTAAATGAATGTGAAAATAAAAATTTTAATTGAAGGTATCATTGAGAGTATTAAGTTTATTCCTGCACTATGCGCATCGGGGAGCCGAGTGCGCTTGCGTGCAGGGTTAATCATTTTTAATGAGAGCGGCAAGCGGGATGACCCGTCTAGTCGGAGTAGGTGCGAGTTGCCTGAAAAAGCAGGGGTTTTGAAATACTTTGCGAGAAGCGGCATCGGCCAATCGGGTTGCAGCCTTTTGGAGGTGGGAGGGGCGTCCATGTTGGTAGGTTAGAGGTAGAGGCCATTGCCTCGTAAAAAATGTCGACTTTTTCTTCTTCTGAAGTGGCGTTTCTGAAAGCTTTCCCTAATGAGAGGAGTTTGGGGTGATTTGAGGAAAAGTTTTTAAATTCAAGGATTGCGAGAATGATTTCAGAGCATGAGGAAGGATTTTGGGTTTTTGTGGTGGAAACGGGCTCAGAACGTTTAGTCGTCTGCTCAGATTCGGTTTTACGTGCTGACATCTGGTGGCCTATTTTAGCTACATTTGCGTAAAAGTTATTTGTGGTTACTGGCTTTGGGGTATTTTTTTTGGGTTTGGTTAGCGGTTAGGTTTGTTCTGAGTGGTGTTATTTTGGATGGGATCTCCTTTCTTTGGGTTTGTTTTTGGGTATTAAGGGCATTGTTTTGAGTTGGCCATGTGGGCTTTGGTTTTACAGTTTATGCATTCTGTGTTTTCTATTCTTTCTTTGATTGGACAGTCGCTTGTCCGATGTTCCTGAGCGTACTTCAGACACCTAGTTTTGATATCGCAGTATTGCGAACTGTGGTGGAAGTAATTGCAGTTGTAACACTGCGTTGCTCCCGGTCTGCGGCGGAACGAATCCCAAGTGATGGACATATAGCAGCAGTTGCTAACGTCTAAAATGTCCCGACTGTCTGGGACGTTTTTCCTAACTTCCACTAGAAACATGGGTAGGGGGTATTTTGATTTTCGTTGCGTTAGTTGCGCAACTTTACTAACCGCGATTCCTTGGTTAGCTAGATCGTTTTTTATTTCATCGATATCGGAGGACGCTGGTAGTCCCTTAAGGACTACTTTGTACGGTCTTTCGCTAGAGGGAGGTATTGCGTAAAATTCCTCTCCATTCATTTTGAGGGTGGCGGTGATTTCTCTGTGCTGATCCTCAGAGATTGGGGTAATTTTTATGTATTCTCCTATTAGCTTGTTGATGGAGTTTGGGTATTTTTCATTTAATTCTTTAAGAACCAGGTTGTATTTTCTTTTATAACGGAGCATAATAAGTTTAACTTTGCGTTTGGGTCGATTTTCGCCGGGGCTTGGTTGGGGTCTGAGTCGACGACTTCCATCTTATTTTCTTCGATATTTGGAGCACTGAAGGGGTTATTTAAAGCTATGGTGTGCTCAGGCAACTCTTTAGCCGTTTGATTTTTATTTTCGGTTTTATTTGGTTTGGGTTTTTTGGAGGTAGTCTCCCTAAGTTGGAGATTTAAAGTGGCAGGGAGGATGCAGGACTTCACTGCTCTTTTTTTCAAAGAACGGGTAGCATTTAAACCGTTTGTCGTGTTATGGCTGCAGTTTCTTACTGGGCAAGGAAAGTAAAGCTTAATTCACCCATCTTCATGTTGTAGTCGAGCTCCGCCACCCCTTTGGCTTGGATGTATGACTGACACTGTGCTGCATCAGTGTCACGTGGATCGAAAGTTTCTACGTCGATCAGCTCTTGTTGAAAGCGTATATTTGATTCAGCTTGTCTTATTGACTTTTGTAGGGATCGAATACGTGCGCAGTGCACGTTTGGAGGCAGGGAAGTAGTATCCGCCGGTGGATCGCTGGGGTCGGAGATCTCATCTCCGTTCACCTGCTCCATGGAGCAGTTGCCTTCTTGTCCGTTCATTACGGTGTTGCGAAGGGGAAAGTTCGCGTGTCTGTCAGCATTTTGCAGAGAAGATGCACTCTCTTCAGGTTTTCCAAGTTGTATGGGACGCTGCTGCTTTCGCCTCGTCATGATTGCTCTGCTTCAATTACAGTTTCACGGATCCATTACGTAGTCTTCAAAGAAAAAAGTACTAAATGTTTTATGTCGTAAATTATAAGAGTAAACGATTTTTTTTTTCATTTCACGGCACATGCGAGAAACGTGCTTGAATGCAAAGCAAAATAGGTGCAAAATGTCGTAATTTTACCTTTATAGTGGAAAATAATCCCTTATTTTTCGCTGTACCATTGTACACCTTCGTTTTCTCGATGCAAGGTCTCTGATTCTCTTTAGCAGCAGCAGTTGAGAAGTATAGCCCTCTGATTGTTGTTCGTACCAGTCCCCATAGCTGTCTCTAACGCAAAAAACGCGTCAACATAGGATGGACGGTTCAATATTTCAAGTTTTGTCTCTATGTTCAAGACGTTGCGCTTCCGTTTTGAGTTTGAAGCCGTAGCAGTTCACAACTCAACAAAAGAGCACACATACACCCCTCACTTGGAAACAAATAGACCTAATATTTTTTCCGCGCAGATGTTTACCAAATCACTTAACTGAAATTCCTAAAATATCACTCACCTTGGGTTTTCCCGTCACTTTAGCCCTCACGCGAAACAACTGTTGAACACTGTTGGAAAACGTATCCGGACTTTGGTTCCGATACTTGACGCTCCGGATAATAAACGTTTGGATAAACGACGCTGTACTGTATTGGGGGAAAATTAATGTATAAGTCTTAAGTCATTCAAGTGCAAATTTTTTTTTTTATAATTTTTATAATTTTATTTTACATATTTTTTTATATTTTGTAATTTTATTCTTTATATGTTTTTTGATGTGTAACATCTTTACTCTTGGTTGCTAGATATTTGTTGCAGGGATTTCGTGAAAAGGGACGGAAAGGCGTAACAGGAAGTTGGGGAAGCTTGCGCTGTTTGATTTGACCAATCAGCACGCTTGGTGGTGTCTCTTCGCTACCCTCGTCTCGGGTTCCAACTCTAGTAGCAATTAAGCCGCCAGCCTTCCGTACATACCAGCGTGTCTTATTAGACTTCATCCAGAATAAACTTGCGATTCTTACGCTCAAATGTCAAAGTCTCAGGGCTCGTTGTGTCTAAAATCTGAGGATATATTTATATATGTTTCCTATATATTAATAATTATATTCCCTGTTAAGCGTCTGACAAAGCTCATCATTCTTAAAAAAATACGAGTAAGTAATATGGAATTATTTGAATAAATATTTAAGTGCGTATCATTTTCATATTTTGAGGTTAATTCCTGTCGCTGTTAATAAAATATTTTTTTTATTGTGATTAAAAAAGTTTTCTCGATTAAAAAAACTTATTAAGTAAACGGATTTTTGATTTTCTCTAATATTTCTAATTTTTAAACATGCGCTTGTTGGTGTCTCATCGCTACCTTCGTATCGGGGTCTAACTCTTGTAGCAATTTAGCCGCTAGCATTCCGCACATACCAGCAAGTATTATTAGACTTCACCCAGGATAAACTTGCGATACTTACCCTCAATTGTCAAAGTTTCAGGGCACACCAAACATATTTCGACGACGTTATTTCACAAAATTGTACGTTACTCATGTTGGCAGAGACGTGGTTAGATAATGACGAACGTGTTTCAATACCTAACTTCGATTCGATTCGATTAACGTCATGGGGATATGGATCAAGACTGATCCTCCTTCCCCTATATGAAGAATAACTGAACCCGAGATGTTGAGCCTGGCTGAAGAAAGTTCATTCCTGAGAAGTGTAGAGGCGATCTGATTGGTTGTAAGGGTGAGGCAAGGGGGTTGACTTCACTGTCTTGGGCGAGTCTTTACGGTTTCGGCGGGAAAATTCCTTGTGATTTCTTGCGAGAACTGGAGATGAGACGAGATGATGCGATTGTTTCATGGAAGTGGGTGAGATAGCTCTCTATAGGATGCCCTGAAGATACCTAACTTCGATTGCTGCGTACAATTTAAACGACCGGGCTACAGAGTAGCTGGTGTTTCACCATACAAACGTGAAGTAGATGCTCTCATTAGACAGATCAGGTAAGAAATCGACCTACATAAAAACAGGACCTGGAAAAATTTCTTATCTACTTTAAATCCTCAGGACAATTCCCTCTATAATTTGCATAAAAAGATTACTAAAAAAGCTACGGCCATCCCACCTCTCCATGGTTCGAGTGAGCTAGTTTATTCAGATTTCGACAAGGCAGAGGCTTTCAAAGAGACATTTGAAGTCACTTTTCAGGAAAATGCAGAACCCTACAGTGACGACAATATCGAAGAAATCGAAAACTTAGTTTTTAACTATTTCGACAACTTCACAACAGACACACTACCTCCACTCACTTCTCCTTCTGAAGTCCGAGGCATTAAGAAACTGCAGAATAGAAAAGCTGCTGGTCCAGATCAAATTCCTAATATTGCTCTTAAATACTTAACTTTAAATGCTATTACACATTTAACTAAGATTTACAATCAATGCCTCATTAATAATCACTTTCCTACACCGTAGAAGCAAGCAAATGTAGTCATGCTGCAGAAACCAGAGCAAAAATCACACGTTTCCACAAGGCTACAGACCAATTAGTTTATTAAACGCCACTGCTAAGATTTTCGAAAGAATAATTTTAACGAGAATACAAACGCACTGCAAAGCCATAGATTGCATTCCCCCGGAACAACACGGATTCCGGGAGGGCCATTCCACGCTACACCAACTGATACGTGTTACAAATATTATTAATGAAGGATTCGCTAGCAAACTATACACTGTAGGTGTCTTCCTTGATGTCAAGAGGGCATTCGACAAGATGTGGCATTATGGCCTCACATACAAGTTAATTAAACTCAACTTCCCTGGGTATCTAGTTAAAGTTATACATAATTATTTACAAAACAGAACCTTTCGGGTTCGTGTAAATAATGAATACTCAAATTACGGTGCTTGCCAAATCGGCACTCCCCAGGGTAGTACCCTTTCACCGTGTTTGTACAACATCTACACTCATGACATTCCACACCACCCCACAGTTAGTACCTGCCTGTTCGCGGATGACTCCGCGGTTTTAGCACAGGGTTCCCAGCTCAAATACTCATTAAAAGCTATACAAAGATTCCTAGATACTTTAGAAAATTGGCTTACAGACTGGAGAATTGCAATAAATGTTGACAAATCTCAAGCAATAGTTTTTCGGAAATGCGAGTTCATCGACCCTCCCTTCCAACTCACACTCTTTGATGACAATATCCAGGGGGTTCCGGTGGTCAAGTACCTGGGCTTACACTTAGATAGCAGACTAACTTTCAGAAAACACATCAACTATCTCGCAGAAAAGTTCTGGGGAAGAATTCATTTAGCTATCTCCCTTGTTGGGAGAAAGTCTCCTCTCTCCCTAGAAAATAAAGTTATTCTTTACAAGCAAATTTTGCGCCCAGTGATTACCTATGCCGCCCCTGTCTGGGGAGCTGCAGCCGCCACCCACATGAGAAAAATTCAAGTTGTTCAAAATAAAATACTTCGCATCATGACTAACGCACCTGGATACGTTAAAAATGATGTGATACACAACGATTTAAACATGGAGCCGATATCTAGTTTCATCACTAAGTTAGCCAGGAATGTTTTTAGATCCATATAAAATCACGAGAACCCCATTATCAAAGCACAAACATTATTTACGCACCCACATCCTAAATTAAATTATGCATATGCTACCACAAAGTGGGCCTTGCCTCTTAAACCTCCTTAATTACTACACAAAACAATAATTTTATACATTTACAACATCAAACGCTCTACTGCACCGAAGCTGACTCGTAGTGAACTGTCACTGCTCACCCGCTCATGATTGATTGTCTTCCTTTTTGTACGGCGATCGTTTCCCTTCCTGACTTCTTCCTCCATTCGCACGCCCAGCACTACTAAAAGGTGGTCGCTCGGGCTGCCGTCCGTCATCCCCCCCCCATCCGGCGGAGTTGTTGATTTTTTTTACGCTCTCCACATGGATTTACTATTCTTCTCACACTGAGTAAAAGCGCTTCGCGCTGGGACTCGATAATTCTAATTTTCGTTTCGTTCGCAGCTGGTGTTGCGATCTATCGCAAACAGAACAAATCACATGTTGTTTCTCTTCACATATGGACACTACTTATCGTCAAACAAGTGGATTGGGTATTGTTAGTCAAGATATTGGGGACATATGTGCGGCAGAATGCTTACTTGAAAATGGACAAACAGTCATTTTGGTGGTCTCATACATTTCTCCGAATCAAACAGTTAAAAAAATTAAAGATTTCCTGCATTTTGTACTTTTACTGTAAGCCGAAGGTGGTTCTGCTATTTTTTTAAAAAAAACTATCACTCGCTTTCCATGATTTTGAGTGGTGATTTTAACATTAACTTCAGTTTGCCAGAAGCTGAGCCGCTCATAGCTTTTCTGAAAGATGAACTCAAGCTCGAAATGAACACAAATCGAAATGTTCCGACATCTAACAGTGGTACTGTTATTTACGCTGTTTTTCAACAGTTTTTAAATACTTTTAAATCCCAAGTATATGTGTCATATTTTAGTTTTCATAAATCTATTGTCTCCTCTCTTCCCCAAATTGAACAAGAATAAATATTTTTGATAAAAAATTGCATTACTCCTTGCATTAATTAAATAAAATTTTCATTAAAGATATAATTATTTGATAGAAAATTATTTCCAGTCATACCAGATTCATGTTTTTCAGAATTAAAGTCACTATTGCGTATTCATGTCAGATGTTACACGTCATATGCGACTACTGTAAGGCTCGTTTCTTTTTTATTATATATATAAATGAAATGAAAGAATTTGGTTATTTTATAGCATTAGTTCTTTGAAATTTAAGGAATTGCAAAAACCATTATATTATTCAAAGTACTTCCAATGAAAAATTTTGATAAGATTCTTTTTTCCAAAACTAAACATGTGAAAATTTAAAAGAATTTGCGAGCTTTCCCAAAACATCTAGTCAAACGCCTACAAAACACAATATACTAATACCAATAATGTTTTTGTACTGAATTGTGTAAGAAGTTGACTTCATTTTATAATACACATAAAGGCAACATCCTCCAAAGAAATGTTATGAATAGTTATAAGGAAAATGCAACTGAGAGAGAGAGAGAGAGATCATGTCTTGTTTTTATCGTGTTGCATTCATATATTTCTTTTTTCAACAATTTAAATTAATTTTTAATGAGTATATATTTAAACACTGAACAATATATGTAGGATATCCCATGGAACTTTCTTTGTAAAAGGCTAGATTATATCCCTTTGCAGAGGACGGCAATTGTAGTTAAAACAGCATTCCACATCAACGCCATCTAGTGTGCTTATTAAAACGCCGACATCAACCTTTTTCGGCAGAGGCCCACTAACACTCGACAACAAAGCAGTGCTTTCGCGCATCCGCGCTCGTTCGCCAACACTAGGTGGTAAGTCACCATCGCATCGCATAATGAGTTTTATTTAATCTCTAACGTTCTTCTAGAGGGAATAATCTAACTTTCCTATATTTTAAATGTCAGCACGTTCTAATTTCTATTCTGTTAATACTCTCCTATAACTCACAATAAATTATTTAGTTTGCAACAAGTTTCTTTCTTTAAATTATGTTGTCCATTTTTTCAAAGTTAATCCATACTTCGTAAAAACCCCTAGACACCCCGCTATCTGAAGAATTTGGCTTTTTTGGAAGATTTCGGTTAGATTCCCTCACACATATATATAAAGAATTAAGATAAGTTTATATTATTTAATTCAGCTATAAGTTTTTTCTATTTTTTACATAAAAGCAAGAGATGTTAAGTAACAAAGACTAATTTTATATTTAAAAAGAAATACTATTCAAGTATAATATTAACATTTTCCCATAATAAAAGCAATATTTAGTATTAAAAAAAACCATAAGCTTTCCAAATAATTATAGAATGTCCGAGGTGCAGTATGTTGACTACCTAACCAAATTGTATCAAAATATTAACAAATTCATAAAATGTCAAAATTTTCCGTAAGCAAAATATAATACTTTACTGGTACTCTTGTATTCTAGATCTTTTTGGAATACATATTTGTTAATAACAATAATCATTCTAAAAATATTTATTCTAGAAAAAATCAATGCTCATAAGTTATAATGAGAAGGAATTCATAGTATAAGTATTAAGTTGAGCACAACAACTTTAAACTTTTATTCGTTTTATGATTTCAATTTATATAGAGAGCACAGAATTTTTTAAAAAAAATTTCCTACTTATATATGCTTTAGAAAATTGAACTACAAAAATGCCTTGAATACATTTATTTCTTATCGTATCAACATTCATAAAACTAAGCAGTTTAATGGGATACATCTATTATTATATAAATAAACAGAATATAAGCAAACAAAATTCTAAAAAAAAAATTCAAGTAAAAAAAGGTCAAAGCACAATAAACAGATTATGTCTGTAGAAAATATCTTAAAAATAATTATTTTCATCTATTCCATATTAAAAAACATAACATATACTTAAAAAAAGTAAAAGAAAACAAAAATATATCAGATTTATTTATGGGAAAATTGATTCTTGATTGTTGTCGATAAAATAAATTTACGGAATGTTGACTGCTTCACCAAAAAGCATCATTCCTCAGGTTTGAGCAAGTTGGTGATGCATCGCATTCCATGATTCTCAATTAAGCGTTACTAATTAAGTTAGTAATCTGAATTCCCATTTCTCTCTCTCAGCCTGCTCTTTGCACAATGAAGTCTGAAAACTTTTCGCTATAGAGCCAAAAAAAGAAGAAATATCTATCTTAATTGGTTTATTCTGAGGAGCGGCTTTTCGTTGAGCTACCTCTTTCAATAGCTGTAATCGCTCTTCAAAATGTGCAAGTCTTCCTTTTTTTTTTTTTTTTTGAAGCATACTTTCATTTTTGTCTTCCTCATTGTCCCCCAAATCATCATTAAATTGATGCTCAGAGATAATTTCTGGCTCTGTGTGTGGCAATTGTGTCACATCACTGAAGCAGGTTGCCTTCCACTTCCAACATTGGTTGTAGAGGATCTGTGCGAGGAAGCAAATTTATCCAAAAAAGACAGCAATTCAGGTATTCTTTCTGCTGAAAGCCCAGTGGAACTGCTGCCAGGTTTTCCTATTCGTCGTATATACACTGCTGTTTGCAAAAATGCAACACCATGAAGGAATCATCAGAATCAAATGCAGCAAATATCAATTCTAGGATGTTACGTAAAATAGTAAAGTTTCAGAGCAACCGCGCATGCGCGACTTGCGCAGCGCACTCTGAACTTATGCTGAAAGCGTATAAATAGAGGGCTGTAGAGGGACGTTGAAAAATTTTTAATGATTATTTGTTAGTGGCGAACGTTTAGTGAGACCTAAGTATGCCTCCACTACGAAATAAGGAGAAATTCCAACAACTTACAAAGTTTAAAAGGGGAAGCATTCGAAGAGTAGGATTTTCCTAACTCTCAACAGGAGCTCGTGTGCAGCGGAACAGTTCCACAGTGATGCGTGCTTGGAAGCAGTGGACCAAAGAGCACCAAACAACTCGAAAAACTGGCAGTAGACGAGGAAGGTGACATCAGCACGGGACAATCGACACCTGCTCCGCATGATGGTGAATGACCACACAGCTTCCTCCAGGCAGTTGGCAGCACGTTGGTCTACTGCTACTGGTGTACTAATGTCGGCTTTGTCAGTTCATCGACGTCTGCTGCCCCGTGGATTGCGTGCAAGGGTGGCTGCAATGGGCTCATGATCACAAAGCCTGGTAAGCTGATTGGCACCAAGTTGTCTTTTCAGATGAATCACGCTTCAATTTGTGGGACCATGATGACCGCATTCGTGTTAGACGCTATGCCGGTGAATGCGTCCTTCTAGAATGCGTTATCGAACGACATAGTGATCTAACACCCAAAGACCCATTGATTTAACGAGCACGTACTCCGTGTGTACTCGGAGGGTATTTGGTGGCATCGGGCATTGAACCCAGGCCTTCCGGTCTGGAGACCGATGTTCTAACCACTAGGCAACCCACGGCCACTTACATTTATAGAACACACATGAAAGCATCTACAAAATATAATATGGATTTAGGTCTTGGAGCTCCATCTTTTACTTTTGTTTCCAATAATCCAAGAAATATAAATCAGTTGAAATAAAAATTTATTAAATATATTAAAGTTTGTAACTTATTATAAATTTAATAATACAAACTGAAACAATTCTCTAACTACTTATAAAAGTTTTCAAAATTATTTTTGTAATCTTACTGATTGTTGTATCTTCACTGTCTTAAAAAAAAATTAATTTTCAAAAAATTCTGATATGAAAAAGCATAAAATTATTGACAAAGGGACATGTTCAGGAAACAAAATGCAGTTACAATTCTTCGAAATTCCAGTTTTTATGTGTACAAAAATACCCAAACGAGAAAAAAAGATAGTAAAATAGTAAAAAGTGATTTTTTGGGTAACTTAGGTGTAAAAGAACATACGAAATTATGCATTTTCACGTGCCTGACTTTTCTAGTGTGGTCCCAATATTATCCCAAAAATGTTGTTTTATTCTGTTTTTCTGTAATCCTGATGTTATATGGACAAGTTTTACTATGTAAACAACAGCAATGAGCCGAAACCGAATGATTTTCAATCCTACTTCCGATGTTATGTTAATCTGTAAGAAAACATCGAAATTCAACTGAGTTTTTCACACTTTAAATGAAAGTTTTTGAAAATTTTTTGGACTATATGGATTGAAGATGATCTGTAGAATTCAGATTCGGAATTTCATATTATTTATATATTTGGGTATCTTTTCTAAAATACCTTGTCAATTTTATAACTCTAAAGCAATGGTGATTTTGAAATAACCGGAAAAAGGAAAGTGCACTAATGACTGTAGCTTCCCATAATAAGCTTTACGGTAGAACTTGTCCATGTACAGTACCGTGATTTCTCACGAAATCCATTACCCCTTCATTCTCTAAACGAGTTCAGAAAATATTAGCTCTCACACATTTCTATGAAGATGAGAAAAAATAGTCACTGCTACCGTAAAAAATGTTCAACGAAATGTTGCCACCACTATGACGATCGTAATGAACATGCCATTACCACTATTTTACGTTCTGCTCCCATCCACCACTCACTAGGAAACCACGCTAAGCTGTATACACAGGCAACATTTTACTGAAGTGGTCAGCCGTAAAATTATTGATGCTAAAGAATGGCGCCGCTTTCCCAGGTAATCATAGCTTTATGTGTGAATGAGTCTTGAGACTAATTTTCAACAATTGATATTTAGGTATTAGCGAGTGGCCGTGGTAGCCAAGTGGTCAAGGCATCGGATCATGGCTAGCATGTCATGAGTTCGATCCTAGTACCACTAAAGATCCGCCGTGTAGGGGAGCGATGCACGTTAAATCTGTCGAGAGCTCAAACGTCCTCCCTTTGGTATGGTGTGGTAGTTAGGAGAGGGGGTGCCAGCTCATGTGTCGTCCGCGTCACTTGACCATGGTTCAAAATTCCGCGGACCGTCGCCCAAAGCCCTCGTGTTGCTAGTCAGTTCGACGTTAATATTCTTTCATTCTCATTTAAATTTGTTTCGCTGTTTGTTCAGTGTTGCCAACTTTGCTTATTGAAAAGTTTATGTTATTTTCAATATTTTCATTTTTCTCTCTATAGACTGTTATTTGAAAATAAGCCTCAAGTTCCATGAAAAATCTCACTATTCTTTTTTTCTAGGGATTACAATATCGGACCAAAAGTTCAATACTGGTATTCGGTATTTCTTAGAACTTAATATCGGGATACCGGTATAAGAAATTTTAGAAAAAGAAAGAAGACAGGTGTTTTTGTCTAAGTTTTAATTGCCAGTTTTATTAGAGAGTGTAAATATCACAAGAAGCAATTTTTAACTTATATATTACAACAGTATATAAAGAATCACAAAATATATAAAATAAATCAAGGAACATATAATTTATTTAAACCACAAAAAAGTGCAAATATCACTATCTGTGGTACTATTATAAATTATTGAAATGTTCTAAAATGTTTTAAAATTTAAATGTTTGATATATGTTCTTTTCAACATAATGCATCAATAGTGCTATCATTAAGCCTGGAACATAATTTTGTGCAAAAATTACCAGCTGTCGAAAATGCTCTTTCGGCATCTATGCTAGTTGGTGGTACTATTAGCAATGTGCAATATATTTTTTCCAAATATTTACCTCTAAATCCCTCATCTTCAAATAAATCGATTTCTCGTCGGATCATTTTGGATTTAGCTGATTTCTGTACTGTATTTTTGTTTGTTGAAATTTTTTTCGCTAATTCTAATTTTTGTTCAAGAGACAGTTCCTTTTTCACTATTGATATTAGTATCATCATCATCATCTTCAATAATTGTACCGAATTCTCCTAAATGTAGATTGGTTTGTGAGTAAAAAATTTTAAGAATATTTACTATAAACTTGATCAAATTTGATTTGGTTAGTCTCTTTTCTTCTTAACTCTAGAACAGGGGTCGGCAACCTTTTAGCTGTGGCGTGCCAAGCCAATCTATCAATATGATTCAGCACGCCATTCAGTAGGACATTTTTGAAACAATTCGATTCCCGAGAAAATGCATACAGAGTTAGAGAATAGAAGTCTATTCAATACATATTTACGGTTTTAATACGTATTAATTTTATATAATTTTAAAATATATCCTAACAAAAAATAAACAACACAAATATAACTGTTTCTTCAACAAAAATTTTAGAAAATTTAAATTGTACATATGTATTTTTAAACACATTAATTTAAATAAGAAATAGACAACATAATATATATATATATATAAGTATTTCCCTTCATTATCATTAAATGAAAAGATAAATAAAATTTTTAATGCGAACCTAGCGCTTGCAACGCTTTACTTTTATATCACAATATAGGAGTATAATTTTTAACTTTCAATTTGACACGATTCTGAGCATTTAGTTATTAAATAATTTCTTTGAGGACTCGAGATATTTTTCATACGAATAAAGATTTTTTTACTTACAAGATTTTACTTGTTAGATATGCAGAATCAAAAGCGGAAAGTAGAGTTCACGTAATTTTCTCTTTTCATACAATTAAATCTCTCTAGTAATGGCATTCAATAATTTACAAAATAGCTTAAATTTATTTTTAAGGATATCTTTCAGATTTTTTCGTAATTCCGTCAATGTCCATAATTCTCGAGATGTTTGTCAAATAAAGTTCAATACAAATTTATCAAATTCCATCCCCTAAAAAATTTACAAATATATTGAGTAGTGCAGAGTTCCACTGACAATTATACCGCGTGCCACATATGATAAGCTTGCCGTAGGTTGCGACCCCTGCTCTGGAACATTTTTTACATTGTGCCATCATATTTTTTTCATCATATAAATAATGAAACCAAAGCATTATCAACTGATTTTTTTTATGTTCTGTAAAGTTATTCTTATTATATATTATGGGTTATTATTTATGAGTATATATATATATATTTCAAAAATATACAAAAAATAGTTTTATACCTAAGATAACTATATTCATAATAGAAAAGATTTAGCCACAGAAATACTAAAAGCAAACTCCCAGCCTTAGGAACTAGGAATGTATATGTATATATACACTCGTGTCCATAAATTATGGATAATTCAGAATCACACAGAAATTGAACTCTAAAATAAAAATTTCACCTGTAGAATTATCACACACATCTTGAAGAAGATTATGCAAATTACAGGAAACCACCAAATGGCGCGGATAGTACGTCACAATGACGAGAGTGTAAGAGAGGGGTATATAAAGAATGGTGGCAAAGAAAAAAAATTGTTCACAAGCGCTTTAAAAGCCTTTCAGTGCAATAACCACATAGTTATGGCACAAAGGAAGCATTCGGATGATGATGTTTTACGTGGTAGAATTATCGGACGACTGGAATGTGGACGTACCCAGCTTGAAGTATCCGAGGAACTTGGAATCGCCCAGAGTGTCATCTCCAGGCTTTGGCAACGATTCCAAGATGATGGTAATGTGAATAGATGTTACAGCACAGGTCACCCCCGAGTTACAACGCCGAATGAGGACCGTTATTTGATAGTTACTGCCAAAAGAAACAGACGGAGCACAGCATCAGACCTATCTCGTCAGCCCTCTTCAGCTACCGGTACGACAGTTTCAAGGCAGACCGTGTACAGACGCTTAGGGCATATTGGTCTATATGCTCTTAGGCCAGTCAGATGTGTTCCCCTTACCGCAACTCACTGTCGCCAGCGATTAACCTGGAGTAGAGAGCATGCATTGTGGACACCGCAACAGTGGTCTTGTGTGATGTTTTCCGACGAGTCCAGGTTTAGTTTGCAGTCTGATTCTCGCCGGACTTTCATATGGAGAGCGCCAGGTACCCGTTACCACCAAGAGAACACCATTAAACAACACCATTACGGAGGTGCAGGATGGCTCGTTTGGGGAGGAATTATTCTTGGTTCCAGAACTGACCTGCATGTTCAGAGTGTAACGATGACAGGCCACATCTATCGGGATGTCATTCTGGATCAACATGTACGTTTGTTTCGGGGCTCCATCGGTGCTGAATTTCTGTTTATGGATGACAACGCCCGTCGTCACCGTGCGAACATTGTTGTTGTAAACTGAAGCGAAATAAAAGTGCCGCTAGGCGGCGTTGTTTGTTACGTCAGTCTGCGAGCTGACGAATAGATTCAGAACTGGTTGTGCTCTCGGCGGAAGCCGAATGTAAGATTTTTATGTATCATAATGTGCCATCCTCAGTAGAATAAACGAATGATTTTCTTGAAAGACGTCTAGTCTTATTTTGACCAAAGTTACTCAGTATCTGGTAGATGCACCCTGCAATTGAATTTCTAGAATCTAGTTAGATTTTGCTTTCGAATATAGTGGCGTCCGCGGAAAGGACTCGAGTACTTTGGATTTGAATATTTTATTTAAACTCTGAATTTTTGATATCGAAAATGGATTTAAATTCTTTAAAAGCACAACGAAAAGGACTGAGGACAGCTTTTTCTAATGGTTTGAAGAAAATCGAATCTGAATTATCACATGAGCTCTGCAGTTTGCAGACACTTTCGGTTTTGAAAATTCAATTCAACGATAAATTTGCGAGAATGGACTCTTGCCAGAACGTGATTTCAGAGACAATTTTGCTGTCTGATGATGGGGAGCGTTTATTCGCTGAAGATTTGGAAGATGCTGAAATCTACCGAGAAAAGTTCTTGGAACTTACTACCAAAATAGAACTGAAGTTGCAAGAGTGTAGCGTTCCGAGCGATAAAGAATCAAGGAAATTTAAACTCCCAAAAATTGAACTAAAAAAGTTCAATGGAGAGGTGAAAGAGTATTCGACCTTTTGGAGCCAATTCCAAAAGATGCACGAAGATAGAGGAATTGCTGCAGAGGATAAAATGCAGTATTTGTTACAATCGATGGAACCAGGGTCCAAAGCAAAGAGATTAATGCTCAGCTTTCCTGCTACTGCTGGAAATTACCCAAAGGCGATAGATCAACTGAAGGAAAGATTTAGACGAGAAGACTTATTAGTACACAAATCTACGTTAGAGACCTACTAAATTTGGTTATGAAAAATGCTGCTACCGGAAGAGTGAAGACAGATTTACCCTCGCTTTATGATGAACTTGAAAATAAATTGAGATCCTTGGAGAGCTTGGGGAAAACTCAAGATAAATACGGAGATTTTCTGACGCCCTTTTTAGTGGAGAGCTGCCTGCCTGAAGAAGTGTTAATCGCCTGGGAAAGAAACATAAATCATCAAACAGAATCCGAGGGATCCCGTTCTTTAGAACAGTTGATGAACTTTCTTCGGCAAGAGGTGAAAGGAGAGGAGATGGTTCTTTTGGCACGGACCGGCTTCACCCCCCACCAGAATCCACGAAAAAAGGACTATCATGCAACACAGGTAAATAAGATAGAAATGTCGACAGCGGCAGCTTTAGTAAATATGGACAATACAGGTAAGAGAATTTTAAACTGTATTTTTTGTAATAAGTCGTATCCAAGTGAAAAATGTTATTCTGCAAAGAAAATGACAATAGCTGTTAAGCAAAATTTATTGTTAAAAAAAGGGGCATGCTTCTCTTGTCTCAAAACTGGTCATTTAAATAAATTCTGTAATATTAAAAATCAGTTAAATTTTTCTTATTGTAATAACTATCACTTTGAAATAATGTGTTCTGAAAAAGAAATGAAAACGAAATTGATTCCGAAATCGGAAAGTTCTCTCTCTAACTCGAGCAAAAACAAAACTGTATTTTTGCAAACGCTTTGTGTTATTATTCGGTGCCTCAAGGTCAGGAAAAATTAATCCGTGCTGTAATTGATAGTGGATCTCAAAGTACTTATGTCAGCGAAAATGTAATAACTCATCTAAAAGCACTTCCGCTTAGAAGCGAAACAGTGATTCATGCACTCTTTGGGGGGAGTGAATCAAAACCAAAAAGACATGATATATTTCCGGTAGAGGTTAGTAATTTAAATAGGACGTATACTTGTAGTTTTGAAGCTCTTTCTGAAAAAATGATTTGCGGATTTATTCCGAAGATCGAAGATAAACAGGTCTTGAATGAATTAAAAAGAAAGAAAATAAATTTTACTGATTCTTTTCGAGGGGAAACGGAAATCAATCTTTTAATCGGTGCAGATGTCTTGGGAAATTTATTTACAGGGAATTCTGTAGAATTAGAATCTGGCTTAACTGCCGCAGAAACCAAATTGGGTTGGACAGTATTTGGAAAGGGTTCAAGTGTAAAGGATAATATTTTAACAACATTATCGATGCATTCTATGAACATACCAGTTAATAAACTTTGGGAACTTGAAGTTTTAGGAATATCCAGTCCTACGGAAATTGAAAAACAAAAAGCTAAACTTTGCTTAAATGATTTTAATAATAAAATGAAAATTGCTTGGGACAGTGAATTGTCTCCTAATGATGTAAAAAAAAAATGTATTTTTAAAATGGTTTAGAGATTTATATATATTGTAAGATGTTATATATACTTTGTCAAGATGTATGATAATTAATTCCACTTCTGAATTACATGTTTTTGTTGACGCTTCCAAGGAGGTGTATGCAGCGTGCGTCTTTGTGAGATCAATGTTTAAATCAGATGTAAAAGTAATTCTCGTTCGAGCCAAGGCCAGAGTAGCCCCTCTAAAGCCTTTGAGTGTACCTCGTTTGGAGCTGATGGCTTGTTGCATAGGTTCTAGACTTGCGACTTCTATTGTCAATGCGCTTAATTTACCAAGAATTATGTGGTATTCTTACTTGATCCATGTGATCGTTATTATTAAAATGAGAGGCTTTCATGAAGTTGACATCAAAGAGGCTTCTTTTGTGATAAGCAACTAACGTTTATTTTTACAATATAATTTTAAAACTAATCTACTTTTTATAAAAAACCGCTACATAACGCATTCCGCTCGCCTCGCTTCGTTACACATCTGTTCAGTGTATTGTTACCGTTCAGTTTCTTGTCAACAACTCCGGTCCCCCTCTGTTTACAAGCTAGCTTCACATAGCGGGCGCTAGAGGGCGCAACATTCTCCCCACTTGAGTTTTAGAACTTCTAGGAGAAAACTCAACAAAGAACTAAACAAACTGAAAATATACTAAAAAATATCATAAGCATACAATTATCTATATAATGGTACAAAAAGACATTAGGAAAATACAACAGAATTCAAATTCTCAAACTAAAACATAGAGTAAATATTCCATGAGTAAAAAAAATACATAGTAAATATCAGCAATAAAAATTACTTCAATATAAATTCACAAAATTATAATACTAAAATTGTTCAAAAGGATATTTCTATTTCAAGTCCAAGTTAATGTCCATGGCTTTCGTACTTTCGGTGACTTCTAAAGGATACAGTCTTTGGACAGGTCTGAGTAAAGTTCCTTTGCCTGTTTTTAATTTCACCAGCCTTGTACGTCCATCTCTTCCAGGAAAGAGTTCGATGACTTTTGCTAAGGGCCAGTAAAGTCTCCTTTTATCCTCCCTACCAATTAATATGACATCTCCAACTTTGATTTGATCAAGTCTTTTAGGGATGGATGACCGCAAAAATCCCAAATATTCGGTTCGAAATCTTTCTTTTAGTATTTGTCTTAGTCTCTGAACATATCTGTATTTCTTATTGATATTGGTCTTATCAATTTTGTCCAGCCCACATCCTTCTTTCATCGCACCATTGGCGGCGAAGACGTCTGTGGTTCTGCGTCAAGGTAGACCAAGCAATAGACATCTTGCGGACAGACCACTCTGCTGTAAATGGCGTCGAATGGTACGCGCAAACACTGAATGATGCGTTACAGACTCAATGTGCTGTGCTATGGTTCGTGATGTGACTGAGCGATCCGTCACTGCCATGTGCACATATTGCCTGTCCTCACGTGAAGTGATGCACTGAGGTGGATGCGATCGACCACGTCGGTGCGTCGTACCCTCCTGCATCCAACGGTCACATATCCGCATTACTGTTGTGTTTCGTCCAACACGACTACCGATTTCCCTGAAAGATGTTCCTCAATCTCGGTAGGCCACTATCCTTCCTCTGTCAAACTCGGATACTTGATCAAAAGCTGATCGCTGTTTTCTACGAGACATAACTGATCTTTTTTTGAAAAAAAACCACAAGAAAAACACAATTGCCGAACTTGAAATCGTCGAAATCTCCAAACCTTAAATAACGCTTTGAGGTGGGCCACAGGCGTGAGTGATGTGTGTCTGCGCTGAAATTCTAATCATTTGCATATCTCACCTCCGCTAATGCATGTTGTAAATTTCATGTTATTTTCGTGTTTCCTTCAGGGTATTGCAATTACGGTGGCCAGCAGTGAATTTTGTTCAGGTGGAATCTTGCAACTCAATTTTGAAGCTGATATATTCAACCCATTGAGCTGAAATTTTGTATACACGTTTAGTTTGGATGACAATGCATGTTTTGGCCATTTATTTATATTCCGATATAGCAATTAATTAAAAACGTTAAAAAACTAGTTTTGGGCGCCAACTTCGATATGTCTGTATAGTTGTAATAATGTTATTGTTACAACAATGACAAAAGTTGGCGTTGAAAATTGGTTTTCAGCCAAACTGTAATTTTATAACGTTGCGCTGTTGACTATATTAATTAACTTTGTCTAAAAATAACTACATTTCTACAACGTAAAAATAATCTGCTTTCTACAACATATGCAATTTTTTCACAAATTTCTATCTATTTTTTTTATTTAAAATCAAAACAAAAAAGTAGAGCTATTTTTCAAGTAGATTGGTACATTGTATACCTTTTTCAACGCTGCCAAGTTAAACTGAGATGGAGTATTGTAGAAATTCTTTAAAAAATTTATCTAACTTTAATCTATGGAATTCAGACAAAAAATAATTATAGAATCGGAAAGATCATTTATTTCGTCCCGATACGGTATAACGTTTTTTACAAAATAATAATATTTGTATTTCTTAAGATTTTTTTTTGTATGAGTCAAAATCGATGCATTTTAAAAAAAAATAACGTCTAAATCGTTGCGCATGAGTTTTTTAAAAAATAAATCACTATTCCGTACTAAAACAGCTCATGCTTTGCTCTTTTAGAATCAGTCATTTAAAAAATAAAATGTCCCAAAAACTATTTTACGTTTTTTAAAAAAATACTCAAAATTCAATAAAACATTTAATGTCTTCGTCATTTATGAAGATAATCTCACGAAACTTTTTTTCGTGTGTAGAACAATATTATCCGACATCTGTACGAAAATTGAAAAAATTGCTTGTAAATTACGCATTTAAAAGAAATTTATGTTTTTCGTCTAATACCCTTTTTGCGAGAATTTATTTAGCTAGACTGCTCGAAATTAACGGGCACACGACCTTGCAACAATCATGCGTTGAATGAGATGAACAGACTGAGAAACCTATCCAGCGGTAACTAAAAAGTACAAAATTAATAAAATTTATAAAAAAAAACTTTAAAAAAACAAGCTTTTATTTAAATGCGCTAAAAAGAATAAAATAAACTTTTTCTTTAAAACTTTTTTTACTATCAACTTATAACGTCATTACACAATTTATATGATATAAAAGCTTGTCGGAGATTTTCCGGTGTAGATAAACAAGTAAATTAAATAACTTGATCTGAGTGATTTAATTTTTAAAATATTCAAACTAATTAAATACGTGTACTTAAATCTCAAGACAAGCTTTTATATCATACACACTCAAGAGCCAAAACATTATGACCACCTGTCAATAACAAGTTGGCCCACCTTTGGCGCGCAACACAGCTTTAACCCGCCTTGGCATGGAGGCCACAAGTCCTTGGTAGATGGCCGGAGACAGATTGTGCCAGATGTTTAAGCAACGGTCACGCAAATCCGAGATAATGCGAATTAGTGGTCTTTGAACTGTGAGCTGCCGTCCCATGACATCCCAAATGTGTTCTATCGAATTGAGATCCGGTGAGTTAGGCAGCCAGGACATTAACTGGAATTCAGCATCATGTTCCTGGAACCACTCCAACGCAATTTTAGCCTTGTGACACGAGGCGTTGTCCTGTTGGAAAATTCCATTTCCAGCTGGAAAAACAGAGGCCATGTAAGGGTGCAACTGGTCTGCAATGATGTTCAGATACCCTGTAGCATTCATGGTCTGCTCTACCACAACCACGGGTCCCAAAGACTTCCAAGAGAACGTCCCCCAAAGCATAATACCGCCACCACCGGCCTGTGTATGACCTAGTGTACATTGAGGGAGCAACTGTTCGCCTGGAAGACGGCGTATCCTGACACGGCCATCGGCGTGATGACAAATAGTGATTCATCTGACCAGCCAACTCTTTCCCACTGATCCATGAACCAATCGCGATGTTCCCGGGACCAGCGCAGGTGCAGTTGGCGATGACGCTTGGTCAGCAAAGGCACACGAGTGGGACGTTTGCTGCGTAGCCCCATCTCCAACAGTGTCCGCTGAACAGTGTGCTCGGATACTACTCTACTTGGCCCTACATTGTATTGGGCTATCAGCTGAGCCACTGTCTGGCTCCGGTTTTGCTTCACAATGCGAGACAGTCTCCGACGACCTGTTTCTTTGATAGCGTGTGGACCTCCAACACCATGTCGTCTACTGGTGGTTTCACCGTCATTCACCCACTTTGCATAAGTACTAACAACTATAGATTACGAACAACCCACGAGTCGTGCAGTTTCGGAAATACTTGTTCCGAGCCTTCGAGGGATTACAATCTGCCCTGTATCAAAGTCGCTTGGATCCGCAGCCTTTCCCATCACACACAGAAAGAAGTAAGTGAAAGAATGATTCTTGAGATACGCTGATATTCATTCAGGGACTGGTATAAGCTCATCCCTTCGCCCTTGATCTGGCGATGAAGTCAGCTTGGTGTTGTAGACTTTGGTGGGAGATGGAGGTGTGGCTTCGGAGATGAGGACCAATGGGTTGGCAGGAGTCTGAGAGATAGAGAGAGCATTTGGATTGGACGCTGGCGATGAGCTTGAAGTAAAAATGAAAATTGGGAAAAGATCTATGGGAATTTAAAGTTAAATGGGGATGGAATAAAAATTAAGTATAAGGTTAGAAATAATTAAGAATTAATGAAAATTAAAAAATGTAAGATTAATTCTTATCAAGCATGGCTTAGATAAGTAAATAAGCCTTGGTTTTATCATTTTCGGCTTGTTTAAGTTTAGGGATAAGTTCTAATATTTCTGGTGATGTTTTTAGGATTTTACATATTAAATGAACTAGCTCAATGATTTGAGCTAGATCAGATCTTTTTTTCATCATTGCTATCGAATTCACGGACTACTTTGTCGTCATTATTATCATTTGCTATTTTTTCAGAGAATGGGGGGGTTCTCCGCTAACAATGTTAGCAAAGGAATCTCTCCTGGTTTTTGTAAGTCACTATTGAATTTTTTGTTATCGTTAATTAAGGACGTGCCCTTTTTAGGTTGGGGGAACTTAGGACATTTGGTATATAGCAGGCCGGTATACCTGACAATTGATGCAGAAGAGATTCTCCTGCCTCTCCTTGATAGTGCAATTTCTCGTTTGATGATCTTGGCCGCATTTGAGACATCTTGGCTTAAGGTGACAATTTTCTGCTGTGTGATAGAAGTTGCTACAGTTAAAGCATTGGGTTACTCCTCTAACGAGGAAACCCTCTACTCTAACATGCATATACCCTATCACATTGATATAAAAAAATTTCTGGTTTGTTTAATTCCTAAAGTACAACTTGGAAAAATGGAAGTGGGGATTTAGTTTTTTTGGAGATTAATTGGGTGATCGATTCTATTGAAAAACCTGCTTCTTCGAGATCATCTTGGATCTCGGAGGTCTTGGTAAAAATTGGGAGTCGTTTTATGACAACTTTTATAGGTTTATTTGACTTGGGTTTGACAACGATGAATTCGTAGTCTTTATCTTGTTCTAGGAAATGCGTTAAATTACGGTAATCTTCACTGATATTTGCTGTTAATTTTAGGAATTCTCCCGCTGATTTATTCGTGGTTTCTGGGAATTTTTGGTAAATTGCTTTCAATTGATCTCTTACGTAAGTTTTTATTTTAAGGTAGATAGGGGAAATGGGGGTGGGAGGGGGGTTCTTGGGGCTTTTCTTTTTCTTGCATTTCGTCTTCCTCGGACTCAAGTTCCGAAAAACTATTGAGAGTAACGACTGGTTCGCTAGTAGTAGAAGAGGCAGGCCAGACTGTTTTTTTTTCTTTCGGGAAGACAAAGACGTCCGTAGAATCTTTCTGCTTTTTCCTTTTGTTTACGTTTAGTTATTGGATTAATTTCAGGGGTTTCATTATTTTTAATTTCAACTACAGTGTTTTGTAACTTCCTCTGACATTGGGGAGGAAGTTATAGATTTTCTATTGACATAGCAATTAGGGTTGTTACATGGGGAAGAGATTCGAGCTCAAATGCCATAGCATCCTTATCTTGCATGGTCTCCTTGATGGAATTCCTGACGACCTCCTTCAAATGCTGGTTACTTTCGGTATCCGGGACACTGATGAGCTGTTGGTAATTCGTAAGCAATATTTCATTGCCGGCAATTCCTGCCTGGAGTTCATCTCGTCTATTACACGTGCAGAGAGTAATCCGGGGAATCGACGCCCATAGTAGCCATCCTGAATTGAAATAGTCGTAAGTCCGGAGCTCAGACAGACACATCGGACCTAGTCGACATCCTTCAGTCTATCCATCATCAAATCAAGTTTTCAACGTGATCGTGCCACGTTATGATTCTTCAGACTCTCCAGCAGCAGTTAAATACCACTTCCACCTGATCACGTGCCTTCCACGTCATCCAGGCGAGTTCATTGCAAAATGTAGAGGTGGTCATAATGTTTTGGCTCTTGAGTGTAAATTGTGTAATGACGTTATAAGTTGATAGTAACTAAAACTTTTAAAGGAAAAGTTTATTTTATTCTTTTTAACGCATTTAAATAAAAGCTTGTTTTAAAAAAGTTCTTTTTCTAATTTTAATTTTTAAGATTATGAATGAGATAGAAAAGCGTTTATTAATATTAAGAAGGATGTTAAAGATTCAAAGATGCTCTAATTCAGTGATGGGCAAAGTACGGCCCGAGGGCCAACTCCGGCCCGTGAAAGTATTTAATCCGGCCCGCCGAAGGTTTATCGACATAGATAATACATGGCCCGCTACAATTACGTTTTGACGGTCGAGAAGTTTAAAGTGAATTTTACTTAGTAGAATAATAGATGCATAGCCTACAGAAGAAGCTGAACTAGCCGCGTAGTTTATGTGAAACTAGGTTTCAAGATTTTAAGAACATTCAATCATCGCTAGATGTTTTCTCGATGCCGTTTAATGTAGACCAAGGAAAATGTATCTCCAGAATCGCAGTTGGAAATTATTGAAATGCAGTGGAAGCAATTGTTCTTGAATTCCACAAAACTAGATTTTTATAGAGCACTGCCGAAAGCTGAATTCCCAAAGATGATTACTCACGCCCAGAAAATTATGGCGATGTTTGCGTCGTCTTATGTATGCGAACTGACTTTTTCGACCATGAAATTGCGGAAAAATTCAATTAGAAACCGATTGACTGATGAACACCTTTTCGCACTGCTGAAAGTTGCTTCGTTACAGCTGGAACCTGCTTTCGAAAATATTATGGAAAATCAAAAACAATTCCATATATCTCACGCGTCTAACATGTCAGGGCCTTCGAATAAAAGTTAAAATAAATATTATTTAAGGTAAAAAGTAATTTGTAAATTTGTGTGTAATGCTGTAATGTTTTCATAACATTATGATTAAAAGCTATAACACAAAATGCATTTTTTCTATGATTTTGGCCCTCCTCTAGAATTTCTTAAACTTTGTGCCCCCTGTGACGTCGTCACAATGGAGAAATCGCTCCTATTCATTACGTGCTCCACAGCTTGGGAACACGTGGCTTTGGCTGCATTGTGCTGTGTCGGACAGCTGGACTGTCGGTGACGGTGTGACTGGCAAACACTATGGGCTGGGCGTCACTGCATTATTTTCCATTCATAGGCAGTGATTGTCCGTCTTGAAAGGCTGGCGCCTTCGCCGAAGTCGGCGAGATGTTTCAAATGCCAGATGTCAGTCACGCCCTTGTCGCCGGGGATCTTCGAGAGGGCCTGGAACTTTTGTTATATCTGCACGAATGGAGAACGTGCAAGACCGTGGTGCCGGGTACAAAACCTTGAGGCCGGCCAATGGGGGTTGATGAGGGGCGTGGAGTGGACCCGCCGCTAGAGTTTTAAAGAGTGGACCCAAGGAAAAGAAAGGAGACTCCCACGATAGATTCCCGAAACAGAATCCTGCTGACGAAGGAAGAAGTGCGATGGCTCCCGATCAACTCCGACGATCGACCTGCGAGACGTAATCGACGGATCTAGGAAGAAAAAGCGAGGCTAGGGCCTCCCGATCGACTCTCACGATATACTCCCGAGACAAAACCCGATGGACTAGCGAGATTGACTCCTGAGGCGGTATCCAACGGGCGACTATAGAAGACGCGAGGAGCGGTCACCCATGCAGACACCAATGTTAAATAGAACTAGCTGGCTGAATAGAACGAACACCTGTAATTGATTTTTTTTCTCTTTCCAGTGATCTTCTGAATGTTGTACCTCAAATAAACATTTGATTAGATCACCGTAAAAAGTATTTTAGTAAAGTCCACCTGCAATCGAGTCCACGACGTCACACCCTCATTAAAAAAGTTTGCCCACCACTGCTCTAATTCTAAGTCATTAATGGAAAGAATAAAAACAATCAAAAGGGAAGCAGGCAAAGTCCATTAACCCACTGTTTAAATCCCTCAAAAGTCATCTGGTTGTTCCAGTTATTTGAAACTTGTCTTATAAACAACTGACTGAAAAGCAGACTGACGTTCCAGGTAAATGTATAATCGTTACTGAGTGCATGCCTGAATGACAATTTATTGAGCCATGATTGTTATGTCGCGCTCCATGGCTAACATCCATAGCAAATAATGATGAAAATGAACAGAAGGTCACTACTATCGCCATCTATAGACGGGGTTCTATAAGATTCGGTGGGAATTTGTGGAAATAGGGTGATGAAAGAATCAGGCTGTATGAAGATCAGAAAAGGATTTAAAAATTTAAACTCATGGCACAGCACTTCTTTCCTAAAAGAGGATGTAACACTTCTCTTAAAGGAATGATGCTAACTAAAAATTTTTTTCGAGTTACCCAGATGCTGAAGTTGCCCAAATGGTAGAGGCGGTAGGATTTGTCAAAGGAAGTGCTCTGCAACCTGCGTGCAGCGGCATCTAATTGTTAAATATGCTTGATAAGTTCAAAGAAAAAAAAATATTCAAAATATGTGGGTTTCATTACTTTAAAATGATACTTTATCTAATAAGCACATTAATGTTGAAAAATCTTTAATTTCCTCAAGTCTTTGTTTGATGATATTTTTTTCTTAAATTTAATTGGCAGTGATTCAATTGAACACTTTTAAAAAAAGTTTGTGAAATTAAGAAGCTTTCGAATTTTTTAATGTGGTTTTTTTGCTGAGTACTAATTAACGTGCATTTTATAGATTTTTGCCATGATGGACAAATGCTTAATAAAATCTGGTGCTTCACAAACACAGAAGATAATGCGATTTGTCATCGACTAGCGACATCTGGCGGAGATACGAAATCACTGCAGCACATTTTGAGCAGCATCTTCATTGATATTAGTTACCATGAGGGTGGAAATCGGTACTTTTGGTGAAAGTTCAAGAATTATAATGCTTAATGTAATGTAATCAGTGGCGCACACAAGGGGAGGGGGGTCCTCGGGTCAGAAACCCCAAAGCATTTGATTTTTTTGATCGATTATAATCCTATGTTTTTTGTACATAAAATTTAATTAACTATTTGTTATTAATAATCAATTTAGATAATTAATGTTAGTTATTTAATCAAGAAGTAATTTTTTACTGTCCCTCCCCCGAAATCGCTGAAATCAAAAGAATATGTTGGACGGCGTATGGGGCAGGTGTTTCACGAGCTTGAGTCTAGTGCTACTGAAAATCCACTTTTAGAGGAAGTTACACACACGTTAAATCTGTCGAAGTTCAAAGTCCTTGACGTGGTGCTGAAGTTTGGAGAAAGAGGGCAGCTCAGGTTTCGTCCTCGTCACTTGACCATGGATCAAAATTTCGAGGCTCGTCACCAATAGCCCTTGTGCAGCTTTTACAGTGCGACGCTATTACAATTGAACTTATCTCAACTCTACTGTCCTGTAATTGCATAAACCAGGAAGTCCCGAAACTTAGGCGATATGGGATTTGCTACGAAAAATGTTTCTTGTTCCTATCATACTGTGCCCTAATCAGTGGAATTCCAAAAAAAAAAAAAAAAAAAAAGGAAAATTCTGTTCTCTAATGAATATGCAATTTTCAACGCTTTGCAACAAAATTGTGTTGCTCGTTCATTCATAGCAGTCGAAACTTCGACTCCTCGGCCGCTTATTTTGACAATTTTTTTATGCATCAGAACTGGAAAGAACCGTATAAGTGAGCTACAGCGCCACTTATGGACAAGTTCTACTTTGTAAACAACATTGACCCTAAACCGAATGACTTCCAACACTACTTTGGCCACGGTAGCCAAGTGGTCAAAGTATCGGACTCGTGGCTGGGGTATCAAGTGTTCGAGCCCAGTACCACTGAAGACCCGCCGTGTAGGGGCTAGAATCATGTTAAATCTGTCGAAAGCTCAAACGTCCTCCCGTTTTTGTGGTAGTTAGGAGAGGGGGTGCCAGCTCAGGTATCGTCCTGGTCACTTGACCATGGTTCAAAATTATGCGGTCTGCTGCAATAAGGCTTGGTGTAGCTGAACAGTGCGAATTGAATATTCTGTCTCTCCAACCCTACTTCGGGTGTAATTTTAATCTATGGGAAAGCATCGAAATTTAACTGAGTTTTTCAAACTTCTAATGCAAGTTTTTGAAACTTTATTGATCTATATGGATAGAAGATGATCTGTAGATTTCAGATTCATAATTTTATCCTATTTATTTCATTATCCTTCCCGAAATACCTTGTTAAATTCTTTAGCTCAAAGCAATGGCGATTTTGCTATAAACGGAAAAAAAGGATAACATTGACTGCAGCGTCCCCACATGTAAACTTTACAGTAGAACTTGTCAATTGCTACTTTTTGAACTAAATCCGGTATCTGGAGAATGAAATACCTATGCCCTGCAACATGCTTTTACTGTAAGATTATTTTTTTAGCTAACCATAACTAGTGCCGGTTTAAACTCACTTTGGGCGCTGGTTGCAGAGGATATACATGCTCCCTTGCCATTGTTGAATCCAAGATGGGGCTCTTGGATCTGGTTCAGTCCAGCTTTTCTGGGCGCCCAGTGGATAAACCTGCATTGACCATAACCTTTACTTTTTATAAATTTCCGAAGGCGGTTTAATTTAAAACGCCCGTTAGCTGAACACTAATTACTTGAGCCTAACTTTATTGTTTGAAAAAGGAAAATGATATTTTGGAAAGATGTTTGATTTTGAATCAAAGTAAGATTTGTCCAAAAAAATTCTGAAAATTAACACATATAAGTAACTAAAAAAAAATCTGTGTTGTTAGTTTGTTTTAACAGTAATTCACAATATGCTTCAAACAGAAAAAAATTAAAAATTAAATTATTTTAGTCTTAAAGTTATATTTGATGGTAAAAAAGCTTTATGAAACATTTAGTTATACAATCGCATGTGTTTCATGTAAATAAGTAACTGGACTGGTACTGAACTATAACTGAAAACTTTTACTCAATGCAGTATGTACAACAAAATATTGATCCCTGTATTTCTAATGCAAGTGTATCAAAAATCATAAGGCAGAATACAAAAGAATTTTTAATAAACTACTTTTTTAAATTTCTTTGTATAAAAAATTATTTTTTGTATTGAGAACTTTTCAGTTCAAAGACTTATTCAAAAAGAATTTTTTTTTAAATCTTATTCTTAGTTGTGGCTTTTTTTTATATGAGAAGGATTCGTTTTCAAATATATCAATGTCCTTTCTGTGAAGAAATTGATAATAGAGAAAAAAAAATATATAGAATTTGCATCAGAATTAATATTTATTAAAAATGATGTAAAAGTTACCACTATTTAAAATAGTTAGAACTTTATAAGAATCGTGTGTACAAATAAATATTATTCCACTCCTTACACCAATGAATGCGTAAAGTTCCTGATTGAGGGAACGTGTAAAACGGATTAAAGCAGTTGCAAGCATATGAACTTGTTGATGAAAATAATGTTGATACAGATCTACTGCTGGAAACGGGAGGCTTTATCAGTGCAGTAGAACAACCGATAATGTTTTCAAGTTGGAAAAGAAAGAAATTTTTTGATGTTTCTTTATGCTTCCATATCATATGTAAATGAAATAATAGAAATGTCATTATCTGATACTTTACTTCAATTCTTAAATATATAATTACTTTCACACACACAGTTTTGTAATGATATATATATATATATATCAATTTGAAAAAATCATTGCAATTAAAACAGATATGCAATCAAAATTTTATAACAAAATTATCATTATCTTACATTTTAGAGAAAAACATGGATGGGGGGGGGGGGGGGGTCATTAGCAAACTTTACCGATATAGGACTTCTAACGGCTATTTCTTTCAACCGATCGGCATGAAATTCGAAGTATAGATATTTAAAGGTATGCACTCGAGATTCCGTGAACGGCAACAAAGCGCTGCTAATGGTTACGGTTATAGACAGAAACTCCAAAATTAGGAATAGCAATACCCATTTTTTGTCGCAAAATAATCAGCACGTACAAAAACTTTAAAAAGCATCAGAATGGTGCGTATGTCACAAAATATGGGCGTGTAATGCCCGCGCATAGTTCTGTCAGAAAGAGAGAAAAAACACGATCGCGGACACAGAGAGGAATTTTGTACATCAAAAAGGCAAGACACCAATCACTGAGGACAACACAGAATCGGAGAAAAGAAGACTTTTATTTGGATTACACATCAGAAGCAAAATTTCACATTGCACGCGGGAGGGAGACTGTAGACCAGGGGTGGCCAACCCGCGGCACGCGTGGCACGTGGAGGTCGTAACTGTGGCCCGCGAAGGATTTTTGAAAAATTACAAAAATATTATGAAAATATTACTGAATTAATTGATTTACAATAAAAAAAATTGTCATGAAGAGAATATGTAAGAAACACAAATTTTCAGCGTGAGATTTTAAGGGCTCTAAGTAAGATTTTTCTTTTCTTCAGAAAAACACCAAAAATGAGATCATGCTCCAAAACTTACAATTCTACTGCTTTGTAACATTCCGAGAAAAGTATTGAGTAACGTGAGACTACAAACAAATAAATTCTCTCTCTCTCTGGGACGGTCAAAACTGCCCAAAAATTCACCATCTCTGAAGGGTGGTTAATTTTTAATATCTCAGATTTCCATTCAAATTTCAGCTTCCCTGTGCAGGGCTGATATTTATAGCTATTGGCTGTCAGCGTGATGTCAGATAAAAAGGTTTTTCGGAGATTTTGGCTATTTACGATTTCTGTAATGTCAAGAAGTAATTCTGCAATATATTAGGAGCGCAGTTGTTGATACGGTAGAAGTAATTCTATCAGCACAAAGTAGCCGCTTTGTAAAGCAGAGGGAGTGTGAACTTGCATCCATGACTAATCAGAATGCTGGATTTGGAGCCTAGAAAATTTGTAGCGTACCATTGGCAAATTGTTTCTAGCTGTCAGACTCAGTTGATTTTAAACTCTGTTTAGCAAGACGTTTAGCTTTTCTCCTTTTCTAAAATTGTTTTTAGATTTTAATGTTAGCTTAGTTGCTTAAATTTTTTTTAAATTTTCAATATGTTTATGAGTAAACCTTCGACATCAAAAAGAAATTATGAAGAGGATATTGCAGCACGTGATTTTAAAATTGTCTGGGAAGAACAATACTTGTTTACACATCAACATGCTTCCAAGCCTGTTTGTTTGATATGTGGAATTTGTATAGCAGTTTCAAAAAAATTTAACTTGGACCGTTATTTCAAACAACTGCATAGTGATTTCAACAGCAAATATCCTGTTGGATCAAATTGGCGAACGGAATTCCTCAATAAAAAAAAAAGAAATCTTTAGCCGGCCAAACAATCTTTATTCTAGAAAAGAAATGACGAAATGGAAACCATGGTGAAGGTTTCTTATGAACTTTCTATGTTGTTAGCCCGCAAGAAAAAACCATATTCTGACGGAGAGGAGATAATAAAAAGCAGCCTTTTAATTTTCGCCCTAAATGTCGGTGATGTTAATGTCAAAAATATACTTGATAAAATAGCTTTGTCCAGAAATACCGTCATGCGTCGTATAGATGAAATGGGCCAGGATGTTGGAACGCAAACTGTCTCTGGACTTCAAAATTGGAAATATTTTTCATTAATTTTGGATGAAAGCTGTGATATCACTGACAATGCGCAGTTAAGCATCTTTGTGCGTTACACGAACGAAAATTTTGATACTGTGGAAGAACTTCTTGATTTGCGCCAACTAGTTTTAACTACAGGTGAAGACCTTTTTAAGGAACTTAAAAATGTAATTGAAATTAACAAAGTAGAATGAACAAAATTAGACAGTGTTTGCACAGATGTAGCGCCTTGCATGGTTGGCCGAATAAAAAGGTTTTGTTGCATTGCTTGAAAATTATTTGGGAAGAAAAGTTTTCAAATGTCAATGTATTATTCATCAAGAAGCTCTTCGTGCCAAGGACTTAAACTTGTCTTTCGTTGTTGACCCCACGGTGCGCTGTATCAACAAAATACGAGCTAATGCTCTGAATCGACGAAGATTTCGTACGCTTTTCCCAGAAAAAACGGAAGAAAATGGCGAGTTACTCCTTCATTGTAGTGTGCGCTGGATTTCCAAAGGAAGTTCACTTGCTAGATTTTGGAGTTTGAGGGAATATGTTTTAGAATATCTGGGAAGAAAACGATGAACTGCCCAGTGAATGCTCGCTCCTCAGGAGTGAAAATTGGCTGTGGGATTTAGCTTTTCTTACGGATATAATGGAACATTTGAACAATTTAAATTTAAGATTACAAGGACAAATTGTAATTTCCTACCCTAGTCGGTCATATATCTTCTTTTGTGAACAAACTTTTGCTTTTTTGTCTGGAATTTGGAGAAAAAAATCAACTCATTTCCCATTCATGCAGGAATTCCCTGCCAAAGTTAGTAATGTTCCGAACTATGATAGATTTAAAAATTTAATATCCATTTTGCAGGATTCTTTCAGTGCCAGGTTTGAGGGTTTTAAAGATGATAAAAAAAATATTGAACTTGTCACTAATCCTTTTTCGATTTCTCTTCAAGACATTAATTGTTACCCACCTCAGGTACAAATTGAAATTATTGACCTACAGCAACATATTACTCTAAAAAGCAAATATAAGGAAACTATTTTAAGCGCAAATTATCCGAATTACATCAAATTTTGGAAATTTGTGCCACCAAGTAATTTCCCAAATTTACATGATTTAGCAGTCAGATATTGTTGTAGGTTTGGATCCACGTATGTTTGTGAAGAAATGTTTTCTGTTATGAACGTAATTAAATCAAAATATCGCTCAAAATTAACTGATATGCACCTAATTTTGTTAGCATCTTTACTAACTAATCCAAGTATAGATGATTTAGTAAAAAACTACAGATTCAAAAACCACATTATGAGAAAGTACTGAATGCTTAATAATCTTTTAAACTGAATATTTCAAGTTGCTTACTTTTATTTTGTGCCTATGCTAACTGACTGATCCTGTACAAATTTATCAACAATAAAATATAAGTTTCTACTTTTGTTTTATTTGTTATACCATTTTCGTTGTCATTTTCACTGCATAGAACTTGCATTTAAAAGTATGTTTTTGGTGTAAATTACCCATAATAAGCCTATAAGTAACATTTTTTAACTTTTCTATAATTTTTAGTTTGGTGGAAAAGTTGAAAATGGCAAGCGTAATTTTTTTTATCAGATTGTGGCACTCTTCAGAAAAAGGTTGGCCACTCCTGCTGTAGACAATAAAGCCCAAAGTAACATAGCTCAAGGGATGTTTGCAATCTTACGTTTGATAGACTTTCAAACCCGGCAAAGTTAGTAGATTGCGGCTGTTTGCTTTAGATTTGGGCTATTCGAACCAGAAATCTATAGGAGTGAATTGGAGGGATCACAGAGGCCCGGAAAAGTAAAATTGTGTGAGATGACTTGGTCCCCTGCTTTTGCTTTTCCGCACCCTGTGAACAGACATCTCTCTCTGTATGCGGAGGTGCGGCTTTTGAGTCGTATAAAGGTACTGGTGCCACAACGTGTGTATTCGTGTCTGCTTAGTGCACAATTTTTACTGTTGATGTTGCCCTTTAATGTAAAATGCACTTCGTCCGTCCATAATATGCGAAGAGGCCAGTCGTTACCGCCCTTATTTCGTATATAATAGTCATTTGCAAAGTCAATGTGTTGTTGAGGGTCCCCGTATCGAACATCTGAACATACAGATATCGGTATGGAAACATGTGGAGTACCCAGCGCAGTAGCTTAGGGACCGTTGTTTTCGCTCTAACCAACATACGGGCTTCACCTTCTGCAGTATGCATGTTTCCGAAACAGGAACAGTTGGACGTCCGGATTGCCGACTATCACAAGTATAGCCAGTTTCTTTCAATTTCTTTATTAAATCACGTACAGACTGTAGGATACATGGGCCACGGCTTTGGCAGTGGTTTCGATGGCAAGCGCGTTGATTTTAATAGTACAGTTTCAGCAATTCATTGCGGATATTCACAGGTGGAGTCATGTCGGCGTGTTGGAGCTCCCGATTGAAGAGCCAGCATTAAAACCCTGCCTTTTACCGCTTTTCTAAGCTGAATATCTGGCAAACACCGTTCCGTGACTGGTTTCTTGAGCTTTTCCATTTGCAAATTCCTCTATGAGCTTCCGATCCCGTTTTTTCACCCGTGCAGAACTGTTCTTTGCGCGTGCATGCCACGCCTGTTCCCGTTTTTTGTGATACACGCTCTTATGGGTTTTCGCATGTGTTGATCATTTTGCGACAAAAAAAAAAAGCTGTTGCCAATCATAATTTTCGAGTTTCTGTCACTACAATCGTAGTAACGAGCTCCACTTTGTTGCTGTTCATAGGATCTTGAGTGTAAATCTTTAAATAACTATACCTCACATTTCATGTCGATCGGTTGAACAAAACGGCCGCTTGTCCGTATATCGACTGGTATTTGATCAATCAAAAAATTTTAAAAATGTAATTCACATAAAAAATAAGATACGCTTAAGCTGCTAGAACAATTGCAATTTTTTTATTGAAGTGATAAATTCTTTAGACGCGTTTTGCTAAAGAGTGAACTTAAATGAATCGTCAGGTTCGGGTGCATTCCGGCTTCAGTCGGAAATCGTGCTTGGGTCGGCAACGCGCGTTTAGTTTTGAATTGAAAACCTTAAAGGAGCAGGGGGTTTTTTTTAGTTAAAATTTCATGCACACTTTTCCCTGTGAAAACTAGTTTTCTTTATTCTGTCATGTAGTTGCCATCACTTCCCCCTCAATTACAACGAGTGAATGTGAGAGAAGAGCAAGCGATAAAAAAGAGATTATTCTTACGTAGGAGACTGAAGATAGGAAGTAACAAAACAAAATCTTTTTTTTTTCTGTAGAAGGAGCATTTAAGCACAAAAATGTAACGAAGAAAAATTAAAATCTGAAATTTTATTGAAGTTAATTGGCGAGAAAGTTGCGAATATATCTTGGTTTACATTACAGATAACGACAAAGAGATTACGAAAAAATAAAAGCATTAATTGTGAAAATGTACGAACCCTCTCCTTTTGTTTGCTTAGAGAATTTTAAGAAAAGTGCACGGCTCTCAATGCATAAGTTTTTCAAGCCTTACGTAGTATACGGAGTGTGTTTTTGAAGTGAAACTTCTTTGGGACGGAAGCGAACCGGAAATTTACTCAGTTTTGGGTAACAATGAAAAAGCGAACGGAAGTAGTGATTACCCTCATCCCCCCGAAACGTCGCTATGGTGAGGAGATAGCGAGCGGGAGGAAAAGAGAGTGGGGGACACCACGTGACTTGCGTAATATCCGTGAAAAAGTTGGACGATTGCTAAGGGGAAAATGTGCATCAAAAGTATATCTTGCTGCTATGGAGAAAGGCGCTTCGGTATTGGTGATAATAAGTGGGTACCCTTGCTACTCTCGTAACGAACTCGCGTGGCGTATTTTTGTAGTTTTTATGTAATAAACGTGACGTTTTCAACGAATAACTCACCCAAAATATTACCATTATATGGCTCTTCCCGTTACGGGAGTGTCTGGAGTATTGTGTATATGTCACTAACATTCGCGCCAGAATCGCTACGGATAGCGATTTGTAAACAAACACAGTGACTTCTGTGTATGACGCATTAAGTTTATATTATTAATTTTTATTTCCATTGAATCAAAATAAATTCTGGTCCGATAGCCTAGAACAAATGCAAAAAGAGGAAAAGAGTTTCGTGAAAAAAATGTTCTGTCGCAGCTTTTATCATCTTTATCCATAAAGTTTTAGTGCTGTACACATCAGAGGCTGCTGCAATCATTCGATCCGATGATGATTAAAAGCCGATTATCTTAACTGGAGACTTTAATGTTAATTTTGCTTCAGAAGAAGCAAAGCCACTCATTGAATTCTTGAAACGGACTCTGAATTTGACAATGAATACTGATACTAGAGAAGGAAAAACAGTATACGGAACCACGATTAATGCAGTTTTCTCACATTTTCTTGATTGACTACAATCGAGGATTTTTATATCCTACTTTAGTTACCACACACCTATTGTGTCTTTCTTGGAAAATGATGATGCAGAAAATTGAATAAAAATATTTTCATACAATAAATGAAGTTTGAATTTTATTTGATTAAAGTTATCTCAGCAGTTGAATATATTAAGATCTATTCCTGCATTTACGGCCAACGTCGCCAAAGAAGTTTCACTTGTATCGCGTGGCTTTCCACGTTCTTTTTGTTTAAAGGTGTATACGTATTATTGTAGTGGTATGGCCACATTATATGAAATGAAGCACATGGTTTCCAATTCAGTGCGTAGGACTCATGGGAAATCAGGGTTGCCTATTTGGCGAGTCGGCATTGTTGCGATAGTACGTAAGTACCACATAAACATATATGTTATATAAATATAATCTCATAAGAAAAAAACATTTTCTCTTAACGCCTCTGAAGAGAGGGAGATTTCAACGTTTTGCAACGGATTTTCAGACTCGTCATTAATAGAATTCGGCAATATATGTGTTGTGAATAAAAATGATTTGTGTGAATGAGTGGCTGCATGGCGCCACGTTTTTGTAACTGTGAAGAGGTTCTGTGACGTCACTATGCTCTGTATATAAAACGGGTGAAGCAACCACGCGTGCTTGCTCGCTCGGTAGTTCTGAATAAAGTTAGTATCTTTAATTTGCTGGCTGATGCATGAATCACTTTCCACCAACGCCCAGCATCTGGTAGATGCAGCCCACAGAACTTAAGAATTAATTGTGTTCCGAACATAATTAGTGGCGCCCAACGTGGGGCTGGGCTGTTTGTTGGAGGTGAAATTGAAATCGAATTACGAACTATTGAACTTTGAAATTTTCGAACTATAAAAATGGAAGTGACTGCGTTAAAAGCTCAAATAAAAGGGCCGAGAACAGCATTTTCTCTTAGTCTGAAGAAAATTGAAACCGATTTGAGAAAAGAAGACATCGACATGGATCTACTTTCGATTCTGAAAACTCAAATCATGGATAAATTTGAGAGACTCGACACTTGTCAGCATCAAATTTCTGAACAACTCTTGGAAATGAAAGATGCGGAGCAAGAATATTTGGATGATATGGAAGACGGAGAAAACTACCGGGACCGTTTTATCGAAATGTGTTCCTGAGTAGATTCGAAAATACAAGAAACTGCTATTCCAACCGAAACTGAAAAGAGAAGTTTTAAATTACCGAAAATTGAATTGAAGAAGTTCAGCGGCGAAGCTAAAGACTTTTTGGTCTTTTGGAGTCAGTTTCAGAAAATTCATAATGATAAAAGCATCGCGCCGGAGGACAAGATGCAATATTTATTGCAATCCGTTGAACCAAAATCGAAAGCAGAACGATTAGTGTTGAGTTTCCCCGCGACGGCGGAAAATTATCCTAAAGCCATTGATCAATTGAAAGATAGATACGGCCGTGAAGACTTGCTTGTACAAATTTACGTACGTGAACTGTTAAGTTTAGTTATGAAGAACGCTGCGTTTGTGCGTGTGTGGAAGAACGAAAACGGATTTGCCCGCCTTGTACGACGAACTCGAAGGAAAATTACGATCGTTGGAGAGCCTTGAACGAACGCAAGAAAAATATGGAGACTTTTTAACACCGTTGGTAGAATCCTGTTTACCCGAGAAGTCCTGGTGGCCTGGGAAAGAAAACGGAATAATGAAACAGAAGCCAAAAGATCGCGAACTCTAGAACATTTTATGACTTTCCTTCGCCTGGAAATTCAAGGGGAAGAGATGGTGCAACTGGCTAAATCCGGTTTTGGCCCTACTATCCGAAAGAGAGATCCCCCAACCGAAAGGGTTAAAATAACTGAATTAATGACTGCATCAGCCCTGGTGAGTTCCGAAAGTGCTTCAGGTAAGAAAGTTAATAACTGTATTTTTTGTGAGAAATATATATATATCATCCGAGTGAAAAATGTTGTAATGCTAGAAAAGTGTCTTTTATTGCTAAGAAACAATTATTATTAAGAAAAGGTGCTTGTTTTATATGCTTAAATAGATCTGTCATTTAAGTAAAAAATGTGATGTTAAACATATCATTAAGTGCTCTAAATGTAATTATTCCCATTTTGAAATTATTGCCCAAAATTAGATAAAAATTATGATCATAAATGTTCCATAAAAACTGAGAACTCTCTATCAAGTAACTGCAACAGAAACGAAAGTATTTACTTTCAAACTCTCTGCGTTTTCACTCGGATCAAAGGTCGGGAAAAGAAAGTGCGAGTTCTCATTGATTCCGCTTGTGGAAATAGCTATATCAGTGAAAGTGTTACTAATATTTTGAAGGCCACTCCACTTAGAGAGAAAACTATAATTCATTCTCTGTTCGGAGGGAATGAATCGAAACCTAAATATCACGGTGTGTTTTCTATTGAGGTTAGTGATTTAAAACGCTGTTATGTATGTAGTTTTGAAGCGCTATTGGAAAAGAAAATATGTGGATTTATTTTTAAGATTGAGAATAAGCGTATTCTAAATGAGTTAAAGAATAAAGAAATTATCTTATCGGACTTAAATTGTAAGGAAATTGAAATTGGGCTTTTGATTGGGGCTGATAATATAGGAAAATTATTAACTGGGAATTTAATAGAATTAGATTCTGGCTTAACAGCTATTGAAACTAAACTAGGATGGACGGTAATTATAAAATTAAGTTCAAACGTTAAAAACGAGATGTTAACGACATCGTCGTTGCATGTAAGGAATGTTAGTGTTAAAGAATTATGGGAGCTAGATGTTTTAGGAATAACTGATCCCTTTTTTAATGAAAATACGAGAGAAAATTTTGATTTAACCTATTTTAAGAATAAAATGAAAATTCTTCCCGATGGAAGATATGAAGTGACACTCCCATAGAAATGTAACCCTGAGAATTTACCCAGTAATAAGGAACTAACGTGGAAAAGGCATTTACGGATGATAAATAAATTAAGAAACGGTAAATTTTTTAATGATTATAAAAATGCTTAGGGTGTGGGAAGATTTAAATATCATTGAACATGCGCCGGAAGTAGAATTGAACAATGAATACCATTATTTACCTCATAGGCCAGTGATTAAATTAGATAGTGCGACAACGAAAATTCGTCCAATATTTAACGCCTCCGCCCATGAAAAAGGGAAACCAACTTTGAACGACTGTTTATGTAAAGGCGTAAACCTTATTGAACTAATACATGACATTTTAGATCGTTTTAAAATTTATCCAATTGGAATTGTAGCCGATATTGAAAAGGCTTTTTTGATGCTATCTGTTGCCCCGAAAGATAGAGATTATCTCAGATTTTATTTCCCATGCAATGAAAAACAATTAGTGTATAGACATTGTCGAGTTGTGTTTGGGGTGTCTTCCAGCCCTTAATTATTGAATGCATCTATTATGCATCTTTTAGAAAACTGTAGTCCTGAATATAAGGAAGTTGCACAAAAGTTAAAATCTTCTTTTTATGTTGATAATTGTGTAGCTGGTGTTTTCAGTGTTGATCAAATAGAGATATTTATTGAGAAGACTAAATTAATTATCTCGAAAGGATGTTTTAATTTACGTGTTTTTGAGAAATATGTGGCAAGTAGAAGTGTTGATAAACACTCAGGGAGAAGTTTTTATTCTGGGTATCATTTGGGACTTGGATAATGATGTTTTGAAATGTTGCACGAATTTCGAAGTCTAGCGAAGTCTAGAGTAGCTCCTCTGAAACTTTTGAGTATACCGCGTTTGGAACTAATGGCTTGATGTATAGGTGCTCGACTTTTAAATTCTATTTTGAAAGCGCTTAATATGCCCGGACTTGAAAGTTACTCTTTGGTCCAATTCTACAACAGCACTGGATTAAGTAATATGGAAATTGGTCAGTTTTTGTAGCTAATAGGGTGAAGGAAATTAGACAACTGACTCAAATTCAATCATGGAAGTATATCCCAGGAAACATGAATATCACGGATTTACTATCTCGTGGTTGTTCTCCACAAGAAATGCTTAATTCTAGATGGTGGGAGGGGCCTTCCTGGTTGAAAAAATATTCGGAATTTTGGCCCGATAATGAAATCGATTGCGAACCTCAAGAAGTTAACGTGGAGATAAAGAAAACTAGAAATGAGAATGTTGATCTAGCAAACGATGGACCCCCCCCCCCTGCTTATATGTAATGCGTCTGATTATGATAAAATGATTAGAGTATTTGCTTGGGTTTTAAGATTTGTAAATAATTGTCGCAAAGACTATAAAAAATGTAAGGAACATGAACTCTCTTTTGCTGAAATTGAAAATTCTGAGAAACAATTGATTCATTTAACGCAGACATATTATTTGCCTGATGTTGAATCTTTAAAATTTGTTACCTTTATTGATAATGATAATGTTTTAAGGGTTAAGTCTAAAATAACAAAGAAATGATGAAAGTTCTTTTTGTATCCTATATTGTTACCTGATAAATGTGAATTTACAAAACTTTCGATTAGATTTATACACAAAAAGAACTGTCATGCTGGAATCCAAATAATGCAATCATTAATTAGAGTAAGGTTCTGGATTATCAGATCTAGAAAAACTATTAAGAATATTTTAAATAAATGTTTTATATGTGCTCGTTTTAAAGTGAAATCATTGTGAAGCGGACCATCACCTTTACCACTAGACCTAGTGACTGATTGCGCGATATTTGAAGTTGTAGGAATTGATTTAACTGGACCTTTATTTTTAAAAACTGGTGAAAAGGTATGGATTGCATTATTTACATGTGCAGTCTATCGTGCACTCCATCTTGAATTAGTTAATGCTCTGTCTTCTGATGCCTTTTTGCTAGCCCTTAGGCGCTTCATTGCCAGGCGCGGGAGGCCCAGGATAATTTACTGTGATAACGGAACCAATTTCCGGGGTGCTTTCAACGACCTTGCGAAATTGGATTGGCATAAGATATCGAGAGAAACATCAACTCAAAAAATAGTTTGGAAATTTATACCACCCACCGCCGCATGGTGGGGAGGCTGGTGGGAAAAGTTGGTTCGCCTTATTAAAGAATTATTGAGACGTTCTCTTGGAAAATCAATATTGACCTATAAAGAATTGTCAACAGTAATTTGTGATTATGAATTTTTAATTAATAGTAGACCTTTAATTTATATATTTGAAGATCCACAGGAATTGATCCCTCTTACTCCTGCAATGTTTTTAATAGAAAATCGCTGTTCCGATACTACCGATATTCACGAATTAAATTCGCGAGACTTTAGAAAAGGAATGAAATTCAGAATAAAACTTTTAAGTAATTTAAGGCAACGTTTCAGGTAAGAATATCTAGGTGAGCTAATACAAAAACAGAATGATAATCGTGCTCGTCAGCCCCGAGTTTGGGAAATGGTCTTAATTGGGGACGACAATAAGAAACGTTTGTCTTGGCCTATAGCTAAAATTATAGAATTAATCCCTGGTCGAGATGGGGAAATTCGTACAGTTCGACTTAAAACTTAACATGGAACAGTAATACGCCCGGGCCCGGTTCAAAGCATCTTCCCTTTGGAAGTACAAGCAAATGCAAATAATGATAAAGAGTTGAAAGAGGAATCAATTTCTGTTAAATGTACTAAACCTGAAAATGTCTTGAATACTAATGATGTAATTGTGAAAAAATATACTTCTTCATGAAGATTGGTTAAAGAACCAAAGAGACTTGATCTATTGAATTATAAATGTTATAAGCCTTAATGTGTTAAGTCTCCCCAAGTCTTAAAGGTGGGAGTATGTTGTGAATAAGAATGATTTGTGTGAATGAGTGGCTGCATGGTGCCACGTTTTTGTAACTGTGAAGAGGTTCTGTGACGTCACTATGCTCTGTATATAAAACGGGTGAAGCAATCACGTGTGCTTGCTCGCTCGGCAGTTCTGAATAAAGTTAGTTTCTTTAATTTGCTGGCTGATGAATGAATTACTTTCCACCAACGCCCAGCATCTGGTAGATGCAGCCCACAGAACTTAAGAATTAATTGTGTTCCGAACAATATGGCTGTTCGTGTCTTGCTTGAGATTTTAGCACACGCCAGTTCTTTACCATTGATCTACGGCTTATTGAAAAAAAAAAAGGTTAGTCAATTCGATGATAAATGAGTTTCAGTACACAGAGATGATACAATCACAAAAAATAACCTATCACTTATAAGCCGCGGGAAGTGAAGGCGAATGCCGCGCTATCACAATAGTGGCAGCGACATCTCAAGTTACTAATGGCCAACAGTTAAATTTAAAAGTGCACTCCAAAAAAAAAACGATATCGAATATTGGGTTTTCTATAATCGACTGTACATATTTACAGCTTTAATGTTTAATATTATTAATTAAAATATGTTTATGAGTTATAGTAAAATCGCTTCTGTAATAGTTTTTGATCAATGTTTTTATGTCTGCCATATTGATTACTTTTCGCATGCCATTAATGAGTAACAACAGGTTGAGAAACGCTGGGCTAATAGAATTATTTGTGTTATGTATCTAATAGGGCTATAATGATGACAGCGGCACCTATTGGCACATTCCTTCTCCTGATGAACGAAAATTCCATTATCTCAATGATGCTCTGATGCCGCCCATCCGGTATAATGGTCAATGAAGCTGACTGCGGTGCCGCAGGGACTGGGTTCGAATCCCGGAGAAGGCATGGATGTTTGTGTTGTAATCCTTTCTTCTGTCTGTGTTGTTTACCCCCGTGTTGTACGTTCGGTGGTGCACGGGGTTTATAAATGTTAAAAAAAAAATAATGTTCTGATAAAATATGAATTCCGACCGGCAATTTTAAAGTATTTTGAAACCAAAACTTCAATTATAATCCTACTGTATAATTCAAACAAATTTAAATTTTGAAACCTTTAAACATAGTTACTGTTTTGATCTAATGTAGCTTCCAAATGTAAAAACTTATCTGGTCGTGAGTAGAAAGCCATTTTCCACTACAACTGTAGATGTGAAGCTTTTGTTAAAAATTTATATTTTGAAAACCTGTAGTGAGAGCAGAAACAATGAAAATTATAAAATTGGCAACAGGTAAAGAATTTTTTTTATATAATAAATTTGAAAGAATAATTTTTTTAAAAAAATTTGTACGACAATGAAAATTATGTCAAATTTAAAGTATAAACTAACTACTCACACTTCTTCGCGAAATACATAATGCAAATATTTGATAGTGTAATATTAGTCCTTTAAAATTTACAAAAATTCTCCAAGCAAACTGAAAATATTTGCACACTTAAATTTGTTTATTATCCACTTGTAAACGGTGTAGAGAGTAAAAATTAATATTTCTTCCCTACTAAATTGGATAAAAAACCGCCATTTTCAAACTATCAGCATTATAATGGCAATACCTTACCATGCAAATCGAACCAAATCTCTCGATTATAGTATTTATTCCCAAGTATGGGAACTTACTAAATTATTTCACTTAAATATCGAAAACAAAACACTTTACATAATAAAGGTATTTATAAAATTATTTTGGTTAAATTAGTGGTAAACAATTTTTTGTGTAGGAAATAAGTAGAGATTATATATAGAAAGGGGTCATTATTTACACCAAATAGAAAATTTTAAACTGCATCAACACTGACAAAATAATTTTTTTATGCAAATAAGAACGGAAGTTCCTGCAAAAAGTTTTTTATAATTATTTATTGTGCAACGATTTAAAAATTTCTATTATATTTTTTTATTATTATAAGTTTACCATAGAGCAACATCTGTGCCGAAATATTGGCCATACGAGGGCACTGCTGTTCGCACTTCAGTATCTGAAATATAAATATTATTAGTATGTAACTAGGAGGTTGCAAATCTGACCAAAAGTTTAATACCGGTATTCGGTATTTCTTGGAACTTAATACCGGGATACCGGTTTTAATATCGGTATGAGAAATTTTAGGGAAAAAAAATCACAAACGTATGTATTTGCCAGTTTAATTGGAGAGTGTAAATATCACAAGAAATAATTTGTAATTTTAAATTTCCAGTATGTAAAGAATCACAATAAATAACTAAAGGAACATCTTATTTATTTAAATCACAAAAAAGTGCAAATATCTCTATTCATTCTGTGGTACTATTATAAATTTTTGAAATATTCTTAATGTTTTAAAGTTAAACGTTTGATAAGTGGTCTTAAAAACATAATGCATCAATCCTGCTATCATTAAGCCTGGAACATAATATTGTGCAAAAATTACCAGCTGTCGAAAAAACTCTTTCGGCATCTATGCAATTTGTTAGTACTCTTAGCAATGCAGGATATATTTTTCCTAGTATTTACCTCTAAATTTCTCATCTTCAAATAAATCGATTTCTGGTTGGATGATTTTGAAAATAGGCTGATTTCTGTACTGTATTTTGGTTAGTTGAAATTTTTTTTAGTTATCCTGATTCTAATTTTTGTTCAAGAGAGATAGATCCTTTTCAATATTGACTTCATCATCGGTACATCATCATCTTCGAAATTCCGAATGTGGATTTGTTTGTGGGTAAAATATTTTAAGAAAATTTACTATAAACTTGATGAAATTTGATTTGGTTAGTCTCTTTTATTCTTGACTATAGAGCATTTTTTACATTGTGCCATCATATTCTTTCATCACATTAATAACGAAACCAAACCGAAATATTATCATCTGTTTTTTATGTTCTTTAAAATAATTCTTATTCATTATTATGGTTTATTATTTATGAGTATATATATATATATATATATATATATAATGAATCTGAAAAACATTTTGAACCCTAATATATGATACAATGTGAATAACAAACTCACCGATTTAGAAAATATCGAAATGTTATGCATTTTCTTCACAAGTACAACCTTGGTTTCTCAGATTCCAAAATATCAGACTAAGAATTTTGAGCAAGTGCAGCACCGCTCTGAGCAGTAATAGGACAATTTTCGCCTTGGATGATTCAGATATTTTATAACTTCTCTTGATTGTAGGATACAACTTTGTATTCACAGTCTAATTAATTTCGAACGTTAACGAGACAATTTAGTGTTGTTGCTTATGCCACCTGACCGACAGTAACATCAGATCAAGGTCCACCAAATTCATCGCGGTTTAGGGCTAGAATTTTACGCCTGTCGTTAGCCCAGCTTTGAACCCCGTGAAAGTGACAGTACGATTTTGCTCGGTACAACACAATAGATGGCGATACCAATCGGACCCACTGATTTATCGAGCACGTACTCTGTGTGCACTCGGCGAGTATTTGGTGGCGTCGGGGATCGAACCCAGGCCTTCCGGTCTGGCGTCCGATGCTCTAACCACTAGGCTACCCACAGCCCAGACATTTTAGTAACAGGTGCTGATAGATGAAGGAAAGCAGATGGTTTTGGATATGTTATTCCTCTTTCAACAAGAACTTAGGAGTGGTGTATTTAGTTCTTTTTGTCAGAGAAATATTTTATGCCTATATTTTCAAATTCAGAGTGATAGCCTTTTATCTCATTGTATCTGGTAATGAAAGAATCCGATGATGGATTTAATGAGTTGCCTTAGAACTGTAGAACCAGGGGGAAATAAAAATAACAACAACGTAATGAAGACGTTTAATATCTTCACCTTCTAAAATGGACGTAAAATTATTTCATTTATAACATTTCAATCATGGTGCAATAATTAACATTATAACATAAATACAAAGACGTATAATATTTTGCTATGTTTGCGATCCCTGAACATATAAGAAACAATTTAAAAAAATTCTACCAAATACCGAAAACCGGTATTTAAGCTTGTGAATATCGGTATTTCGAAACTCTACAAATGGCTAAGAATACCGGTATTGCAATCCCTATTATTACATCTTAAAATACCTACACAAGAAGCAATTCCTCCTAGTTACATTCTATTTTTAATAACAATGTGATTCATAATAAGCTAGTTTCTTGTTTCAGTTTTTCGCAGTCTTCTCGCAACTGCAATACACTAATGTAATTTTATCCTTCCCCCTTCTGTTCTCTTTTTAGATATGTTTTTTTTAAAATAATTATTATAATATTGTATTAAATTTTCTTGTTCATGCATATTTTTGTATCATTTCCTGTTTATCTCGGTGGTCCATTTTGTAGCTCTAAGCCCTTTGTTGAATGAGTTCGATCCTCCCGAATAAATTAATAGCTAGGGATTCTCTAACCCATTTTTTGCGTAGCATTACGTTTCTGCTTCCTTTAAACGTCAGTAAATACTGGAGCACATACAAATCGTATTAGATAAATTATAAAACTAAAATTATAGATTAAAAGAAAAAAACCAAGTGGGGTGCGTTTAAGCGCCAAGAAGGAAAAGACAGTAAGTAAAAAGCGTAGCTTTGTATTTTTAAAATAGTCATATATTTGTACTTTTTTTACTTGATAGAATTCATTCAAGATAGGGCCCTCATTTTTTTTTCACCAGGGCCTTTAAATACATAGCTACGCCACTGGTTTGGAGATACCACAATGAGGATTTATTTGACTCTTCCTGTGACAAATTGTACAGCAGAGAAAAGCTTTTTTGCCGTTAAGAGAATTAAGATTTACATGGTAACTACTATGGAAAATGAAAAGCTTAATAGATTAATGTTGCTATGCACATGACATGGTATAACCATGGAAATTGATTATAATGATATCATTAATGATTTTGCAATGATGAAAGTTCGAAGATAACCTTTGTTGTATTAGTACAGTGACTGTGACTCAATTGTCAGGATGTCTAAAAGTAAAAGATAGTAAGATAATTAACAATTTGAATGATAAACACGTTAAAAAAATTGATTATTGTAATAAGTTAATACAATAATGTTTTCTCTTTACTGTGTAATTCCATACGATTGTATTAATTAATGTACTTATTCACAAAAGGATGGGGGGGGGCGTGATGCCAAAAGATAAGATTAGAACAAGAGTGACCAACCCATGTCACTCTGGCTGTCGGTTGCCAGTCCGGGACACGGCGAGTCCGTATATTGTGGAAAATGAAAGGACTCTCCATTAAAAGAAGACATAGAAAGGGAAAAGAGTAACAGAGTTGAAGAAAAATCCCTCTCGAACCAAAACTGGCAAGGTATGAACTGATGGAGGGAACTAGTGTGAGGGGTTGCAACAATTTGAAGTGCCTAAGGTGCTGGCGAGGCTAAAAACGGCCCTGTTGCCAAATGGACCAAAAGGATTTTCTAGGAGTTACCGCTGTTAGGATACCAGCTGCTACGAAAATAGTGGTTCCAATGGACTAAATACAGGACTGAACGGCGCCAAGCGGGGAATCACGTGACAACCATGACAACATTTGCACGTGTTATTCATTACTGTGTTTGAACCTATACGTAGGTTGTTGACATTCGTGTGCTTTAATTTTATCTACTTAAAATATATGATATCATTGTACTTTATTCATTATTCTAGTGTATATATTTGTTAGGAAAAACTCTCAACAACTCTTTGATATAATTTTCTTTTATTCTAATTTATTTATCTAATTAGGTATTCGTCTGCTTCAAATAGTGTTAGCTAAAGGGCCGGATCTACGTATGGGCTTAATGGGCTGCAGCCCAGGGTCCCCATTCCCCGTTGAAGATAAACAGAAAAAGAGGCTTACAATCAAAATAGTAATAAAATAATAAACCAGTAAAAAAATACATTTCAAAAATAAAATACCATACCAAATTAATTTTTATTTTCGAGAGCAAGAGCACAATTTACTTTTGTTTTTCCGCCTTACCACCGAATACATGGAAAAGTGTTTACAAAATGTTGGGTTAGAGTTTAAAAAATACGTTGATGTGGGTTCGTGGCCTAACTCACTAAGTAATAATTTTATTGATTGTATCCTTTCACATGAAATGAATTATTTTCAAAATAAAAATCCAAACAATATATATTCTGTTTCAGCAAGAGAATACAAAGGACAAAAGAGATCATTTTCGAATAATCATTTCATTAAAAAACTTAAACATGGCCAAGTGCTGGAAAGATCTTGGCTTTGTTATGCAACTAGTATTGGTAGTGTTTTTTATTTGACCAGCACCTTTTTCTGATACAAATTTTCAATACACAACCAACTTTTCTGATAGGAAACACTTAACAAGTTGTTTAGAAAATCAGGAAAATTCTATTGAACATAAAAATTCAGTGTTAGTTTGGTTGACACGAAAAGAAAATAAGTCTGTTTTACAAGGGGAGGGAATGAATAAGGAAATTCAATTGGGGACGAGACTTTGTGTATTTGCAGTACTTCTTTAGCAAAGTGGTCTTCAAACTTTTTCAACTCACGGAACCCCTAGAACTTGAAGGTGCTTTCGTAGAACAACTTGAACTAGAAAGTGTTTTCGTGGAACCCAATTTCAAACACAAACGTTGAAGATTATGTCTCAAAGTAATATTTAAAGTAGATTAAAATGCTACAGGCACTTCGTGTAAAAGCAATTTAAAAAAGTATTTGCATTTATTATTAAAAAAAATCTAATCTAATTTTGTTAGTATAATTTACTTATTCAAGTGTCACCTATCCATGTATTATATTTAGTAACTGAGATATGTGCTTCCTTTTCTTCACACGGTCGAAGTCTAGGTCTGTTGAGATAAAGTGCAATCGCATTACTTATTCTGAGTTTAATTTGCTTTTGTAGCCTACGTTGAGAAACATATATTTCACTTACACACAATGCTCTGAATGGCATAAAAATGTTTATAGATGTGTGGAAAATCCCGTGTATTTTGCATGAGAGAGAATTTGAAACCTAAAATTTAGGAGCTGTTCTTGCTTAAATTTAGATTTTAACATAAACTCTGTTAATATATGTTGTTCATTTTCCTTCATTATAGGTGTTGTTTTCCACAAATGTAAAAAGGAGCATTTTCCATTAGAAAACAATTTTTTTTGCAAGACTTTGTGCTAACTAACGAGTATAAAATTATCTCGGGCAACCCGGGATAGTAAACAATAGAATATTCACAATCTAGTAGAAAGCATAAATATATAAAGTTTAAACATTTATTATTCTTTTTTTATTTTATAATAAAAGTTTAAAAAGTGTTGCAAAATAAAGCTGTTATATATAAATAAAATTTTCAGTTTTAATGAATAGGGGGAGGGCAATAAGCTTTAGAGATACTTGCGTAACTTATAAACTTCATAGAGAACGTGAATCCATTTTGCATACATATTTATTTCTACTAGATTTCTTATTGTTATTCGTGGAACCCCAGGGTTCCGTGGAACACAGTTTAAAGACCACTGCCTTAGGATGTTCAACCCTCAATGTAATAGCGCCGAATGGGCAGTCAATTTGGAGAAAATGGCAATCGAAATTCATACTATACAATTCATTTTATACAATTAAGTTTTAATCAGTTCTAGCGATGCAGTGGCATAGGGGATAGCGTACCTACATTTTTTGCAATCGATCAGGGTTCGAGTGGTTTGCTCGCGGTAGACTTGCTCTTTTTCAATTCATTTAATTATTTTTACAATTAAATCATTTTTCTTATCAAGTATTTTATATAATTATGAAATAATTGTAATAATAAGATATCATAAACAATTTTACATATTATAAAACTTTTTTTATCTAATTATAAAACTATTTGTAATTATTTTACTTTTTAAATTACTCATATAAAATATCATTTAATATAATATATTTTTATAACAAATATTATTTATTAATTGTTATAACAATTAATATTATAATAATAAATTAATATTATATTTACAAAATATAATATAAATATTTATATAATTATAGTACTTGTTTTAGTTTTTAAATTATAAAACAACTACATAAAATATTAAATAAGCCTTTTTTAAATAAATTTATTTAATTGTAAATTAACTGAATCGTAAAAAAACAAAGCAAGTCGATCGCGCTACTCGAACCCTGACAGACCACGTGGAATGCAGGTGCACTACCACTTATGCTACTGCATTGCTAGAGCTGAAAAAAACTTAATTGTATAAAAGCTAAGTATGAATTTGGAAGGTATTTTCTTGGAACTGACTGTCTATTATGTGCTATTATATTGACGGTTGAACACCCTAAAGGAATACTACTATTACACAAAATCTCTTCATCTCTCCCCCAAATGAATTTCCTTAGTCTCGTGCCCTCCCCTTGCTAGATAAACAGTTACAGGAGCAACTGAGAAAAGATGCACAATATAATATTACCACAATGTCCTCAAACGTGTTATTGCGGTAGTACAGAGATTTAAGCATTAAAAGAGGTTAAGGGCAGTTGGAAGGCTAAAAAAAAATTTTTTTGTCAATTTCAGATTATTGCATTTTTAAAATCTTTAACTCATTACTTTTCCAAAAATACCTCATTTAATCTCTAGCACAATTAGAAGTGCTAAAATTTTGTTTTTAAAGAATCATCTAAACGCACGTCACCGATTTAAATGGACAGAAAAAAGGTAAACATTGCACTTCCTCTTCGGCCAGCTAGAAGTTTGACGTCATTTTTAAAATTTCTTTCGTGATGCTAGCTGCCAAGCCTCAGTTATTTTTCTCCCTAAGAACGGCTTCAGAGATACAACTAATTATACGTTGTTTACATTTGTATTTTTGAAAAAAATCGTTCGTTCAAACGCTGTTTGTTTTGCTCAAATTGTGTTTATAGTAATTAGACCTGCTTAGCTCTTTACAACGCTATTATTTTGATTTTAAATATTATTTTGTTATATTTAAAATGCCTAGATCTAGCAGCAAAGTTTTAAAAAAAAGGTGAGGTAATTTTAATCAAGGCAGAAGAAGTAATTCCGAATCAACAGTGACAAGTGATTCTGTACCACAGCAGTCTTCTGCTTCCAATAGTAATGTTTCTGCTTCAGAAAAAAAACTTAGCAATTTAAATAACTCATACAAAAGTGAGTTTAATAGTGGATTTAGAAATGCTATTGTGGATTTAAATATTTTAGCTGGTGTATTTTCTGAGGCTGTCAAATGTTTACAGTGTGGAGCAACAGGACTTAACCTTTCCTGTGAAGAAAATTGTTCAGGTGGAGCTGTTGAACTTGATATACTCTGTGATTTTTGCAGTTATAGCTACAAGTTTTGTTCCTCCAAGCAGTGCAAAGCTGAAATTGGGAAACCCAGCACCTACGAAATGAACATCAGGTTTGTTTATGCAATGAGATGCATAGGGAAAGGTGCAGAAGCTGCACGAATGTTTTGCGGAATCATGAACTTACCACCCCACCGACAAAGTTCTCAAAATATAATAAAATGCTGTTAGGTGCAACCAAGATGTGTGTGATGCAACGATGAAAGATGCCGTAGAAGAAGCAGTGCAAGAAAATCAGAATATTAGAGACATTCCTGTGGCGGTTGATGGAACATGGCAGAAGAGAGGATATTCCTCCATGAATGGTGTCGTGACAGTTACGAGTGTGGACACCGGAAAAGTAATTGACACTCAAATATTATTGAAACATTGTGTTTGCAAAGACAAAAAGAAACATGGACCAGTCTGTAAGAAGAACTTCGACGGGTATAGTGGACGAATGGAAGTCCATGGAGCTCTATCGATATTTCAGCGCTCTGTTCAACGCTATGATGTGCGTTACACGAAATATTTAGGAGATGGAGACTCCAAAGCTTTTGATAACATTGTGAAAAATAAAGTATACGGTGATAATTGTACGACCACAAAACTTGAGTGTATAGGCCATGTTATGAAAAGGATGGGATCTCGCCTCCGACGTTTCAAAGAAAAGATGAGAGGTAAAACATTGTCAGATGGCAAAGCATTATGTGGAAAAAATAGATTAACGGAAGCATCTATTGACCAATTGCAAACCTATTATGGCCTTGCCATTCGAAGAAATTTGTCAAGTGTGAAGGATATGCGACAAGCTATATGGGCAATATTTCTTCACAAAATATCAACCAATGAAAATCCACAACATGGATTTTGTCCATCAGGTCCTGATACGTGGTGCCGTTATAAGAAGGCACAATTGGAAAATAAAGTTTACCTCCACAAACATAAACTTCCAGTTGCTGTTGTGGAAGCCATTAGGCCTATTTTTAGGGATCTTTCTGATCCAGAGTTACTGAAAAAATGCTTACATGAGAACACGCAGAATCCAAATGAAAGCATTAATAATGTTATTTGGTCTCGTGTGCCCAAAAAGACATTCGTGCACTTAGAAACACTTTCCTTTGGTACATATGATGCTATTGCATCCTTTAATAAAGGGAATACAACAAAGGTGGATATTTTGAAAATACTAAACATAGAGCCTGGATATTATGCGACATGCTGCATGGAACGTCTCGATAAAGAGAGGATTGTAAGGGCAAGATATGCCAATTTACAAAAAACTAAAGAGGTCAGAAAGATAAAAAGACTCAAAAGAATAAAACAAGAGGGGGAATTTTCAAAAAATGCTGAAAATTTGGAATGTGGAGCTGGAATGTTTTGATAAGGTGAGTTTTTTTTTTTTATAAAAATGTGTTTTTCTCAAAATGTCATTTTTGAAGGTTCGATGTACCTTTTCTCAGAAAGTATATACTTTATGTCCACAAAATTTATATGACACATTCTTTGTATGTTCTAGTATTTACTGGAATGAGCTTTTAGTAAAATTTTGTATATATATATATTTTTTTTTATAAATTTTTTTTTGTCGAAAAATTTTGTTTTCTCAAAATACATCAAATAAAAAAATTTTTAAGAAAAACTAATGAAAATTTTAAAAAAGCTCATTTCAGTATAATACTAAATCTATGTTTAACTTGTAAAAAAATTTTGGGGTTGTATTTACAACAGATTTTTAGAAAAGGAACATCGAAAAAGGCCTTTTTAACATTATCTGTCTAGGGTGTTCCGATACCCCTTAAGAGGCTATAAGAGGTTTATATATATATATATATATATATATTAGCATTTAAAGGTACCGAGGAAGTTTTTGGTTCTCCTCATGATGGTAATTTTACGGGTGTCCTAGAACTACTAGCAGATATTGAACAGTGAGAATTACGACCAAAATCGTTACTATCGTACTTATCAAAAACGATATATTAGCAAATAATCGAGATAATGGGCAAGCAAATCCTTGAAACAATTACAACTCAAATAAGTAACGTTTACACAAAGTACTATTCAATTGTGATGTATTCAACACCAAATTTGTCCCGCAATGACCAATTTGCTATTGTACTACGATATTGTTTTCGGGGAAAAGTGTATGAAAGATGTGTCTCATTGAGAAAGATTAGTAGTCACGCTGGATTATACTTATTTAATTATCTACGAGAATTTTTAGAAACAAATAGACTGCCCTTGTATAATTGTAGGAGAGAGTCATTTGATAAAGCTGCCAATATGTCCGGTCGATATATTGGTGTGCAAGCTCTTCTAGAAGAAAAAAATAATAAATTCGCTAATTATGTATCGTGTTCTAAACATTCTGTTAGTCTCGTTGGTGCAGAATCAAGAGTTAAGGTTGAAAATGAAATAGTGAACTTCTTTGGTTTAGTGCAACAAATATATGTTTTCTTTTCTGCTTCGACCCGTAGGTGGGAACTTCTAAATCGTGAATTAAACTGAAATTTACCTTAAAAATTTTAAGTCAGACCAGATAGTCTTGTCACTGCTGTTGAAGCCTTAAAAGATAATTATGGTAATAACATGAATATTCTGAAAGCATTTAGTGACAATGAAAATAAAAAAAAATTGATTTTCGAAAAAACGTAGTAAATTTTTTTAATAAATTAACAAAATTCGAAAGTACCATTTTAATTATATTTTGGGAAGAAATTTTTGAAAGGTTTAATTCAGTTAACAAAAAATTACAAATTCCTGGTTTGGACATCTGAGAAGGAAATAAGTTCATTATGTCATTAAAAACGTTTATAAGCAATGTACGACATGTGAATCAGATCAAAAATCAAAGGAGCATCAAGAGACGCAGCCAAAAAATTAAGTCCTAAAGTAGAAACAGAATATAGCGATGTGAACTAGAGACGGGTTATTTCAAAATTTGCAGATAATTTCACAGAAAAAGCTGTGTATGGGACAGACAAATTTAAAAAGGACACGCTTATTGTCTCGTAAGATAAGCTAATCCTTGATTTAAATAGAAGTCAAGTATATGCTGAATATATAGTAAGAAATTAAAATTTTTGATGGATTTGTTTGATCAAAGTAAGGAGAACGTCCACCTGAAGAGTGTACGCACTATATTTGATTACTATTAAGGTGATGTATAGACCAACATTTAGTAAATAAAGATGTTCAATTCAAAGCTTATCTAATAGCAAACTGAACTGTCCTATACTTATAGTGATATGTTAAATTTAGTTCTTGAAAAGAATCTTGTTCACGTTTTTCCAATTTTGTATACCAATTTTAAAGATTTTTATAACGCTCCCTGTTACTAGTAAGGCGGAGCTTGCATTCTTTAAAATGTTCTATATGGAAATATAGAGCAACAATGACAAATACTAAACTTATTAATTTATCACTTCTTTCTATTAATAGTGATCTCACTAAAGACTTAAAATGTGATGAGCAAATAAAAGAATTTGCAGCACAAAAGTGTAGAAAAGTTTTTTTTTTGTAAATTATGATGTTGTTTATAAAGAATTTAAATAGTTTGAAAGAAAAAAAAACCCTTTAGAGAGAGTTTGGTATATTTATAATTTTTCCCCACAAATTTTTTTTTAGGAAAATGGCAAATTTTTTAATTATTTAGGGGGTTTCCAGGTATCATTAGCCCAGGGCCCCCGAAGGTCCCGGTCCGGCTCTGGTTAGCTAGTATATTTATTTAGGTTGGCCCCCCCCCCCGTTAGCACCTGGTACACAGCTATTAGTTATTTTAATTCTTAATTAATTTAGTAGTTATTAATAATATATTTTTGCACAAGAATGGCTTACAGTATATAGGACCAATACTTCTTTTAAAAAACTTCAAACTGTTTGACCTATCGAAAAACAATTGTATCATTTCCTTAAAAATAACTCACGCTATTATTATCAAATACAGTGTCAGTTAAGTGTAAATAATATTAAAAAATGTCTGTTTATAATTTTAATTAATAATTCAAAGTCAAGAGAAAATATTTATTCTGAAGTAAAACAATTTGATGATAATTTGTGAGAGGAATGCTTACAAAAATTAAATAAATTTTTCTTTGATTTTTATATTTCACAAAAATTATTGATTTCTAAATTATTAATAATTATTCTTTACTGTTAAAAATTAATGTCATTTCTTTCTTTAAATTAAAATAAAATATTCTTAAGGGGAATGATACCATCGCAAAAGGCAACAATTTTTAGAAATGATCAAATTTAATTTGATGATTGTTGTTATCTTATATTTTTGAAGTACATGTTAAACCTGCAAAACCGTTTATTTCTTGAAGCCTGTGTATATAGAATATTAGGTAATATGAAAGTTTTAGATAAATGTACATAATTATCTTTCGGTGAAAGTGTATTTTTTCCATCGCCTCCCCCCTCCCCCATTTTGTACATAAAATATTAGAGTGGTGTGGTATTATGGTATTTATCCTGTGATGAAAATGAATTTTTTTTAACATTATATTTACATCAAGTTTGCCTACCTACACTTAAAACTCGAATGAATATTTTATTTTACTGTGGAACAGTTACTAGATGAAAATGAATTTTATTTTTACAATGTATTGCATATAAATACTTTATATATATGTATGTGTTTTACAATATTATGGAGCATTTAAAGATATTTGAAATATTTCTAATAAAATAACATTCCCCATCTTTGACTGTCTGATTTACTTATTAATTATTCTTTAAAAATGTTTGGAATTTTTCTTAGAAATGATTGTCTAAAGTAATAAAAGAAAATACTATTTCATTTTTTAGTTAAAGAAATGATTCATATTAATATATAATTTTCAGGATATATTCATTGTAATGTGATTATCCGTTATTGCGAGTTATTTAATTACATATAAAGTGCATATAATCAAGGCTAATAATTAACTAAATGATTTTAATGAGTTATTTCTACATGTATTAACTGTTTGATATATAATACTTTTCTCTAAGTTGCAGTCACTGTAGCAAGTGCTCTTTAAGCACATTAAAATTATATATAAAGAGTTATCTTCAGTTATGCATGTGTACATAATGCTTAAATGCCCTTGTTATATTAAGCATCAAAAAAGAAATTGCAAAAGATTGTAACTTTTCTGAAGAAAAAAAAAACATCATGCACTAAATAAACATGTGTTTGCAATTTTACTCGTTAGTACAATGTTTTGCAGAACTGAATAGTTTTCTATTGGAAATTGCACTCTTATATCTGGGTTACTATATATAATGCATGGGTATGTGAGACACTTGGATCACAAATTAATGTTATTAATGCTAGTATGAACTATATTAAAAGTTTGCATTACAATTTTTTATAACAAATTGAATACTTTTTTAAAATTTTCTTTGTATAAAGTGCCTTTAACATGTTGATCTACTTTTTAAAAATTATCATACAATATTAAGGGAATGTTTTATCAGAAAATGTGCAATAATTATCAGAAATTCAATTTAATTATCTTTAGTTTTAAATATATTTTTCTTCTTATTGAATTTCATATAATTTATAAAAAATAATAGTATGATTTATCTATAAACAGTAGATGGCTCCAAAATACAAGTTAAACTTGTAAAAAATTTTTTAAAAATTTACTTCTTTAAGCTATTGTTTATCTCATATTGGATTAATATGAAAGTTTTTGATTAATAATAAATATTTATCCATTGATGAAAATGCATTTTATTTTACAACACAAGGAATTGCAAATAAGATTGCAAATATTTATTTATATATATATATATATATAAATGAATATTTTTGCATAAAATTTCCATTTACAATTTCTACTAGTTATGTCTCTAGCCCCAGAATTTATGTTTAACGTTAAATATACTGCAGTTTCGTTTCTTGCAAACTTAAAACTTATTTGGAGAAATGTACTCTATCTCTCTCTATGTTATTGTGTTATCACTAAGATGAATGAAAAGTATCCCTTTACATATAATTATATTTATACTTAAAAAAAAATGGAAGATAAAACGACATCAGGGGGAAAAAAGATACAGAATTCTCTCTGAAATTTAACGTTTGAAAATATATTAATAAAGATTAAAATCATTATTACATCAACAAATTACCAACGTTTATTATGAATAAATTGAGTTCCATTCTATTCAAAATTACAGTTTCTACTACTTACAAGAAAGTTAATTAACTAATTATAGTATTGTTTTACCAGGACAATCTTTTCTCAAAAATATCAGTGAATTTGACCAATTAACCCCTTAACAATAATTTTGAAAAAGATTTTCTGTATTTCTCTTCGCTATAAATATAAAATTGATCCAAATACTTTTCTTGGGTCAATATATTGGTAAGTAACTCATGCAACAAATTAATTCAGGACTTATAAGCAGGATAATGTCAATATACATGAATCTTTTAGACTTTTATATTTATGTAAAAATAAATCTAATGATATAGAATAAGTCTAATCTATAAGGATAAATCTTCTACTTATTGTGCGAATACCAATATAAATGCATATATGTCATAAATAGTAAAAAAATTTGTACATCTATCTTTCTGTGATAAGTTTATACCACACAATCAAACTGAAAAACAGATGTGTTAATCGATACTACACAAATATATTACAATTTTTATTTTTTTGTAAAAGAAGTATGGATTCAAAAATGACTATTTTATTTTGATCATGTAGTTGTGAGCAAGACTTTTATTTTCAATATATAGACACAAATTTATTCTGTTATACACATTTTAATTTTAAAACTTAATTAAGTCTTAATTTTTTACCATATTTGTAATTCAATTCTTGATAAATTATATATTTTGCCTGAAATATTGCAGCAAATAAAAAAAAAGTAGATCGGTTGATGGGGCACATGATCTCGGATGAGATCTTAATCCCCTGTCTTGATTTATTGTTGAGCATTAATTTACATACACTTGCCATGTTTTGTGGGTGGTGGGAAAAAATAAGAAGGAAGGAATTTTAAGAAAACAAAAATAGAAAAGATGCAAAAAATTTATTGCGACCAAAATAATATGATAACTTTAGGAAAAAATACTGGAGCTCATGTTGTTTGCATTTGGGTGTGTAGTGAATAGTGTGGAGGTAACTGTGTCGACCGCAGCTACCTTCGAGAACGGAGGTTAGCATACGGACAACTTAATCTTGAGTGAGAGAAAAACCTGAATGCTGGATGTTGATATACATTTGAATACATTTGAACTGAATTCGGAGACTGGAACTTGTTCAAGTTCCTCCGCTCCGTATCTGGGATTTGTGATACTTTGCGATGTTGTTCGTGGTTTGGGGGTGGTGCTTCGGGGAGTGAGAGCCAATCGGAGTGAAGTACTTGGAAACTGTGGTGAGGTTTGCTATTGGTAGTGAACTGCTGGTAATGAATGACTGCCCGGTTCAGTAGGAGAAAAATTAAACTATTGAGATAATAAAGATTAGAATGGAATTAAAGAGAGAAGTTACTCGTCGAGGAAGGATTCTAAGAGTAGATAAGCCTGTGTTTTAGGGTCTTTGGTTTCTTTGATTTCATTGATATTTTTAATAAATTAGGGAATTGTTTTAAAATATTTGTAATTATATTTTGAAAAGATCTATTAAACTCTGGATGTCACTTGCGTTACATTCAGGATCGTTAAATAATTTATTTTGGAGATGGCTTTGTCTTTCTTGGCTGTTGTTGAATTTATTTTTGGGGGTGGGGAGCGTTTTGGTTTCAGTTTTACCAGCTGCGATGTTGGCGAAGGATAAACCCTCTACAACATTTTTGCTGGTAAAGTTTCTGTTGTTAATTGTATTTGTCTATATGCTGGATGTTGAAAAAATGGTGAGTATATAAGCTGTTTAAGGGAACAGTGCGCTCGTCCAATCAGGGGACTGCGAGTCGAAAATGGGCGTAACCGAAGTCAGTGAGGGAGAAAGTTAGCCAGAGTCGGGTAGGGCGAGAGCCACTCTCTTTATTGGTCGAGCAGGTCGCCTCCGATTGGAGGGATGAGATGCTCGGAGAAGATGGAATGTGAGAATGATGAAAAATGAAAAAAGTAAGAAGAAATTGGGTGAAAAGTATGAATGGAAATAATTAAAGTAGGATATTACGAGGTCTATTAAAAGAGGGATCAGGGTCATAGATTTCATTCTTACGGAGAGTTCTGTTATCAATAAGGGGGATGTTAGTAAAAAAGTTAGTTGAAATAAAGACTTTCAAAATGCTGCACAATTTTTTTTTAAGTGGTAAATGATCAATTTGATTTCTAATTTTTGAAAGTGGAACTCGATTCACACATCATTTAGTTTCCCTTTTTGTAGTGAATGCTTTTCGGAAATGTTTTTTTTTCTTTTTCCCAGTAATATTGTAAAATTATAAAGTAAAATAAGTTATAAATATATGTATACATATATATATGTCAGGTTTGAAAAGATTAGCTTTAAAATTAAGGGAGTAAGAAATAAAAATAGAGTGAACTCTTTATCATCGCGTAAGGATTTGTGGGTAAATAAGCCTATTTAAAGGTGGAGCGAGCGCTGACGAAGGAGAACGCGTACTCATTTTCATTCTGCTTCTTGTCGCTGTAGGTTCCTGTCCTCGTCCGTGCCCCATTTCCTATCAAGCATACCCCGAATTTCATCTCTCTCCATCGAGCTGGTGTTTCGTTTTTCGGTGAATTTTACGGCCTGGTTCCTATTCTTCATTTCTACAGTGCTCGTCGCTTCAATGATTTTTGTGTTTCTCTGATTTTTTCGGAGTTTGCATATTTTTGATCTCGTGTTCGTGTTACACTTGCACTCCTTGTCATTCGACAACTTTTGGATTACTTCTTCTGGATATGTCCGCTACCAGGATAGATGATGCGTCGGCAGAGGTAAATAACTTGTTTACTACTGAGCCTTTTTGTTTCGACGCAGTTAGAGCTAACACTCGGTTAGACAAATGCAAACATAGTGATGATTGCGAGGATCTGTGTGAGTCCCTTGAGGATATTATCCACACCCTCCAACTTTCAGACACAGACACGCCTGAGAGTCTTAGAGCTATTTCTGAGGTCCAATGGATAGCCTACAAGTGCTCTAGGAAGTCCTCCAAACTCATGTATCGTGAGTTCACGGACCAAATTACAAAGCTTGAGCAGCTTAGTAAATCTCATGTTCCCACTGCCGCTTCGGCTCCTAAGCCTAGGCAACGTAGAAAGTTAAAGCGTGCGACCGTTTCTCCCACGTCGGGCAGTCGTGGGAAAAAATCACGTTCGGAGCAATCGCTCCCTCCAGCCACTTCCACTCTTTCAGAAGGCGAAACTTCGCTTATGGAAGAAACAGACTTTTCCGATGATTGCTCGGAGAAACAAGATAGACAGAAGGACGCCACTTCCGCTGCCATTCCTGGCATGCCGGGTTCAGCCGATATCGGCGACGCTCCTTCAAAGTTAGATGAGGGTGATTTTACTCTAGTCACCAATAAGAAACGAGTTGCCTCTATCGTCATTGACGCCGGCAGAAACTCAACCGAGCTTCTCGAACAATTAGGCGAACATACTGGTCAGCCACTCGAGGGGCGTTTCGAAAACGGGAAGCTCCGCATATTCCCAAAGACAATTATTGAGCATAGACAGCTCCAATCTTACATAGCGGAACATAAGTTGCGGTCGCACACTTTTAAGATGGACCACAACAAACAACTTAAATGCGTGATCAGAGGGTTACCCACTGATTTTGATCATGACGACCTCATTCAGGAACTCCGTGGCTTCGGGTTTGATCCCAGCCACGTCACCTTGTTGAAAAACAAGAAAACCCAAACAAACATGCCACTTTTTCTGGTAACCCTTCCTAAGAGCCCTGTTAATCGGGCCATATTCAATATCACACACATAGGTTCTTTTAGAGTTAAGCCTGAGCCTCTAAATCAATCTAAAATGCCTCCTCAGTGCTATAGATGCCAGGAGTTTTTCCACCACTCTAGATTTTGTAATAGAGCACCTAGATGTCTGAAATGTTCAGGGGGTCATCTCACCTCTAAATGTAAAAAGTCCATTAAAACCCCAGCTAAATGTGCAAATTGCAGTGGACCACACCCTGCAAATTACTCAGGATGCCCCAAGAATCCCCAAAACAACACTAGCAACAAGAAGAAACAACATGTTCCACATGTCCGACAGGTGAATACCGGTGCACGCGCCCAGAACACCACATCACCACAACAACTGTACTCAGGTGCAGTTAAAAAGAATACACAACATGATTCAATTGACACAGCAAGTTTGATGTCTCAGATGGCACAAATGATGATGCAGTGGGGACAAATGCTGTCCATACTGCAAACTAAAAATTAAATCTTTTAATTCACACTCTCAGGTTTTTCTTGCAGTCTCTATTTACTAGTAGCACTTTAATTTCTACATTATTCACTAATTTTTACATTACAACATCAAATGCTCTTCTGCGTCAGAACTGACTCTGTAGTGGACTCACTACCCGCCCGCTCATGTTGGTTGCCCGCTTTTTTGTCTGGTGATCGTTTTCCTTCCTTGCGCTTCCTCCAGATTCCTCCCCGGTTCGTCCGCTCTCGCGGCCGCTTGGGAGCCAATTTCTTCGCCCCCCACGTTGGGGGCCACTTGATTTTCTAAACCTTCTTACATGGATTTTCTATTTCTCTCAACCTGGGTAAAAGCGCTTCGCGCTGTAGACCCGTTAATTCTAATTTTAGTAGTTAGACGAAGGAGAACGCGTAGTGGAAAGACGTAGCTGGTGGACTCCTGGCCGGATTACCGTCTTCTGTTCTACTCTGTTGGGCGCCCAAGGGCCGCCATATTGGATATTTGATGATTCAAGCAGAATAAAGAAGCATTTTGTAGAGATGATGCCCTCCTTATTTAACCTGCAGGCCTGGGGCCTGTCATATATACTTGTTCTTGATATGACATGTATGGTTACATATCAGATTCTTGTGCTCTAATTTTAGATAATTAAATACTTAAGTACCTCTGTTGCTACTCTGTAGATGCTTAAAATAAGTAAAACTTAAGTTTATTAAACATTATATGTTCTCAATATAACTGAATTTAAAATAAACAAAAATTTGCTTAAGTCAACTAACATATTTTACTTTCTTATGTATGTTCTCTAAAAATTTTATTTAAAATAAACAAAAATTTGCTTTGAAGTATTTACATGCTTGTGAAAGTCTGCATCTCTCCAAAATCCTTTGTGTATGTGTGTGAAGAGGTTTCTTTTGTGAAGACAAAAATAGTGAGAATAAAGCTTGGTTTAAGCTGGCGTCGGTATTGAAAATATTCTTCAAAGTAATTGTATACATAATAAACAGTGAGGAGATGGTTTGTAATCCTCACGTTTCAACATGCTTTCAAAACACTCATATTTTTGAACCGGTATATGAAAAAATGTGATTTTTTCCCCTCAAACATCCTTTTTTTTATTGTTTGAGCAACCATTTCAGCAAAATAAGACATTTTAAAAAAGTACAATATGAAACTGCGGTATCAAAATAGTAGAAAGCAAACAACAGCGTAATCACGTGACAGTTTGGCTGTGGGTAGCCTAGTGGTTAGAGCATCGGATCCCAATGATGCCACCAAATGCCCGCCGAGTACAAATCGGAGAACGTGCTCGTTAAATCTGTGGGTCCGAACGGTGTCGCAATCTATCGTGTTGCTCGAGCAAAATCGCACTGTCACCCTCTTGGGCGGCTCAAAGCTTAGGCTAACGACAGGCGTAAAATTCTAGCCCTTAGCCGCGATGAATTTCGTGGACCTTGATCTGATGTTACTATCGATCAGGTGGCATAAGCAACAACAACGTGAGTTTTCACGTGATCATGACGTCACATGAATTTAGTCTATGGGAGTAATTTTAGAAAACCTTATTCATATTAATTTTGCAACCCAGTAGTTTTTGCTTACAGATTCCGAACTTCACGGTAAAAACGAAATGAAAAAACTAAGGTTAGGTTAAAAAAAGAGCTTCTAATGAATCAATTGGGATAATTCCTCACAAAAGTTTTACAAGTGTTTCATTAGGAGCCATTTTTCTAAATTTCTTCTCTGGTTTATCATTTATTTTAAAACACTGTGCCGATTCAGAGAGAAAAAGCATTCACACTTAATGTCGAAAAATAGAACCCTGAAGGATTATTAAAATATGGATAAAGAATCGTTATTTGTTTCGATTAAAGTGAATAGAAGAGAATAAATTTGCTTCATTTCAGATAATTTTCTATTATCCAAATCATACACAAAAAAAAACCTAGAGGTCAAGTCAATACCACTTTTTAAGTTTAAATAAAATTTTATTCTATAAATAAAAACATATCAAGTATAGCAAATGGATGGTCCGGTGCTTCTCAGACATTCAAACCGAACTCCGTTAACAATAGAAATGAATGCTTTCTGTCTGATAGGTGAGATTGACCATCTTATTTTTCCAACATTCCATAGGAATACTCGAAACCAATGCGTGTTAATCCTTTGGGCGCTTAGGATGGGCCCCCAAGCGGACTTTCTGGCTACAAATTTCTATCCACCAATGCTAAAGCGACCCGTCGATCTTCTTCGTCCAGAGCGCGAAATGACCTTAAATCGCACAGCCAGAAACATTTTTAAAAAAATCCATTTGCTTGTGAAATGTATGTGAATACTGATTAAAAAAATCCTTTGTTTAACCGATATAATTTTTGATATTGTACTCCCCGCAGGCGGAAATATTTCATTTTGAATAATTTTCATTATATGGTCGGGGCCGATCCTAGGGAGTCGGCCGCCCTCGTGCGAAGACCTGATGTGCCGCCCCTCTAGAGAATTTTTCATATTTTGACTGATATTTATATATTTAATTGCTTATCGTAATACTTACGTTTATACTTACTTATTATAATATTTATATGTTTAATTACATATTGCAACACTTATATATTTAATTATTTATTAAAATACTTATTTATTTACTTGCTTACTACAATACTTATACATATAATTACTTATTTAATACTTATATATTGAGGTTATACACTCATCTACCTGTATAAGAGTAAAAACTAAAATATTAAGAAAAAGGCAAATAAAATTTGAAGAGCAAAACTTTATTTTTTGGCCAGCTAATGGATTATGATCACGACAAAATAATAAACAAGCAAATATATATTACCTTTGAAATAAAAATAGACATTTGCAAAACAACAGTACTTACTCGGAAAAATTAATTTAATAAAAAAGTATTAAAGCCAGTGCCGGATTACTCATTATGCTGAGTAGGCAATTGCCTATGGGCCCCGAGCTTTTTAGGGCCCTCAAGAACGTGTTCTGTTTTCTGTTAGTGCTCAAAAACATCCAAGCGAAGTGTTTGATTTCCAAGAGCACGTCTGCGACGTTAACATCGTCTTGTATCCAGTTTATACCTACTGATGGGAAGTTCTCCACAGACTTCAAACTTATCTACCTATATTAGATAATTTATATGAAGAACTTTCCAGTCGTTTGGGAGCATATAGTAAAATATCTTTTCCATTCGGCTTCCTTGTTGATTTCATACTAAGGGAAAATTCAGAAATTAAAAAAAGCTGCCCAAATATTCAGAGAACATTACCCTGAGGACTTCGAATTCGCAGATGAAATGGTTCGTTTTAAGCATTTCATATTACAAATAGAAGATTTTAAAAATGAGGAAACGGTACCAGCATCGCGATCATATGAACTTATTTTCAAAAACTTTCTGCAATCAAGGTTTCCCTATGTTATGACAGCATTAAAAATATACAGGTTTCTTATGGTAACAAATGCTTCTGGTGAACGAAGCTTTTCAAAGTTAAAGATTCTAAAAAACTTATCTTCAAGACTACTTCTTCTAAAACTACTTAAAAATTAATTATAAAATAATTTTTCTGGCTTTCTGAGAAGCAAATTTGTCAATAATTTTGGTAAAAATAGTTTTTCTGAGATTTTGGATTCAATAGAGAGTGTGTCCATATCTGAAAGTCTTTCATGTGAAGTATTCCTAAAAAATTCTAAAATATATACCTTTAGCATCAGTAGTACTCACACATTAAACTTTATTTGTTCTGTGTGACTAATATCCGGTGTACAGACAAGAATTATAGTGTAATATTTTGCTTTTTTGATAATGCGCGTAAAATCATTACGAATAGATTCGGCTAAAATAGTAATTATTTCATTTTGAAAATGCTGCCCTAAGTAGTATGGAATACGTGTTTTGTATTTTTGCTTAGACTGACATTATTAAGGTTTTCTGAAATAACTGGATCAAATTCGGCCAATATCTGAACTGCCTGTAAAAAATTACCGTTATCTACCTTCATAGTAGTTCCTCTAAATACCAAATTTTGACGGGTGAAAAATTGTACTTCAGCAATCATTCTTTCAATGATGGCTCTCGAGCGCCATCGCTTTTTTTCTTGATTGTTTACATTTTGTTGTGCCGCGTCATAAGTACTACTTTTTTCAGCCTTGTCTATAATTCGCACTACGATCGTATACCGTTTACACACACACACACACACACACACACACACACACACACACACACACACACACACACACACACACACACACACACACACACACACACATGTTTCAGAGTATTTTCATGATTATAATAATAATAAAAAAATACGTTATACTTCTCATTCCAATAAAATTATATCTTTTAGCTACCTGCAAAAATGTCGAATCGGGATATTTTCGATAACATTTAAATATTAACACAGGCAATCTTGTTTGAAAATAAACTTATAATAATTCTACTAAATTTATTCCTCTTTATTTTAAAAAAGAAAGTAAACACTGAAATAACTAACCTATTATTGACCTAATTCACAAACTTTAAATATTCCGAAAGAATTTTTAATAAATGCCTTTTCGATACTTCGATCAGTAATAACATATAATTACTTATAAGAATATATTAATAATTGCAAAATATTACAAAATTTCTCTTGATGTATAAAAAAGAGAGGGGGGGGGGGAAACCCCATCTAAATATACATGTGTTACATTGACTTAACTTGGTGATTCAGAAAAATGATTCATAATTTAATCAGAAAAAAATAATAAAATAAAAATTTTCAATAAACAAGACAAGTGAACCGAATTTTTTTAATATTGGCAACAGTAATGAAGGATGTGCATGTCTCGTACTGGAAGTGGAAGCTGTCATGAAAAAATTTAGCTTCAAATTTCGATTTAATCCAAAGATGAAATTTTACAAACCATGTACTTTTAACTATAGCTATGGATACTTATATACAGAATAATTTCATTGACATTAAAAGTAACTAGTTTTCTTTTAAATCAGTATAATCCTTTCAGTTAAAATCGTTATGTGAATTTATTACCTAAATGTATATGCATACATTAACAAAAGAGATTTTTAAAACTAAATATATTATTTTTATAGTCCCCTTTTTCATGAAGGCAAATACAATAAAATATGCCTTAATACTTAATTTCAATAGAGTAAAAATATAGTAGTGCCTTCCAATAAGGAACCTTGTGATTGACATAATATATCCTAGAGCCAGAAATTTCAACCCCACCAGACAAGACATTGAGTATTTTGTCATTTAATGATAAACAAATTAGTTTAATTAGAAATTCAAACCGTATTAATCTTTAAACAAATGCCGTATTAATCTTTAAACCAATAAATACCTTAGTCACAGGTTTTTTAAAATTTGAAGTTCATGAAAAATGAAAATTCTTAATAGAAAAAGTTTAATTACTGTATAAATATTTGAAATGAGCAATAAAATTTTGTATATACAGAAATTTATTGAAAAGTTCCGTTGTACATATCTTTTTGAAAGCCTGTGCATTGTGTCCACCTAAGCTAGCATTTTTATTTCTTATGTAAACCCAGAGAAATTTCGCCCCCACGATTTGCAAACGCTCGTACATATTTTGTTTTGTGTCAAAATCAAAGCATGGAACAGACAATATTGCAATTTTTTATTTCTCTATTCATTTCCTCTGTTAAATTACATTGTTTTATTAGAAGAGCACTATATTTAATTTATTTAAAGAGGAACACAAACTTGTCTTCGAAATTTTAAAATTTTACAAAAAAGAAACACTTTTTTCAGTGTCACTTAAATAGAAAGTCCCTTAATTAGAGGTAAATACATAAGATCCATATTCAAAGAGACCGGTAGCAACATTAATTGTCCCTTATTCGGAGGTGTACCTTACAGGAGGAATTTGTAAATTATTTTAAGTCTTAAGATATACAAACTAATTCGAAATTAAAAACATAATTACCTGTTGCTATTTCAAACGAGATAGATGTAAGAGATTGAATTGTGCCAATTTCAGCAGGCCCTTTTTTTTTTCTTTCGAAAACGAGTTTGTTGATGGTAGAGACCAAAAGCATTTATTTGAACTTCAAACAATAATATTCAAGACTAAAATAAAACCTTTCCTGTGGCTCGCCATCTTCCAAAAAATTCTTATTGCCTCTGTCCTTTCTAAGTTAGCTGGTGGCCGCGGTAGCCAAGTAGTTAAGGTATCGGATCATGGCAGGCATGTCATGAGTTCGAGCACAGTACCACTAAAGACCCGCCGTGTAGGGGAGCGATGCACGTTGAATCTGTCGAGAGCTCAAACGTCCTTCCGTTGTTGTGGTGTGGTAGTTAGGAGAGGGGGTGCCAACTCAAGTGTCTTCCTCGTCACTTGACCATGGTTCAAAATTACGAGGTCCGTCGCCAAAAGCCCTCATGTAGCTGAACAGTGCAACGTTAATAATCCCTCACTCACTTTCAGTTAGCTGATACCGGACAACCTGTTGGAGGAAAGAATGTCCTTTGTGGCCCACTCGGGATGGGGAGAAAGTTACAGAAGAAAACAAGAAAAAAATATCAAATTTCACGATTTAAAGTACACATTAACCTACAACTCTTCAAGGCTCAACACATAAGAAAACTGACTTTAAACGTACACAGTACAGTATAAAAAAATAAGATACATGAAATGAAATACCAGATTAATATTGCTTCTAGTCGATACAAATATATAACTGGAAATTGCAAAAAAGATAAATCAAATACATATTTAGAAATAAATTCTATCCGAAAGACGGGAAAATATTGAAGTGGGCATGTAAATGCAAGTAATTTTTTATAGAGATATTTATAAATTAGAAAAATGAACAATAACTTTTGAAAAATATAATTTTTTACTATACATATATAAAAGCAGAATTTTGGAGAACTGTAATTTGCCGAACGCTGCTCTAAGCAAAATATTGTTTTGGGCTCATTTTTCATCTTAACGTAGTAATACCATATACAAAAGATAATCGTTTGTACTGTATCCCGAGGTCGGGGGCTTATATACTTGCTACAACATATCCCACGCAGTATAATTTTTATTTTTTAGAAAAAGATATAGTCGTTACAAATTTTACTAGGAGTAGTCGGCATTTCAATTCAATCTAAAACAAAATTCAAGGTATTTAAATAAGGTACCAGGTTTTCAAAGTATGAATAATGATATTTCAAAAAATATTTTCATAAAAAATATTTTTGTAACAAAAAAAAAGTATTTTTCAAATTCGATCCGATGCCGCCCGTAAAATTTGCCGCCTCGGACATAGGTCCAGTTACCCCAGCCCTAGAGCTGCCTTTGTTGCTAACATAGAGAGAGTAGTAAACACGGTAAGGGGCTATATATATATATAAGTGGATTAGATCATATGAAATTACTCTCCAACTAGGAGTATACATGTAAGCTGACAAATATGTTATATAAATCAGGATTAGCTTTTAATTTATGTTAACTTTTATTTCTGTTTTGTGATACATGACATCTGGTTACAATTAGGACTTTAAAAAAAAACACAGAAAACTAGCATTTTTTAACATAGGACTAAAGAGTACCATTAAGTTCCTACAACATAAAATCAAATTTAGAACTTCGCTAACATTAATAATACTATGTGAATATTGTAGTGTTTTAAAAACAGGCTTTGTATATATAGTATACATTATTTATTCAAAAGTCAAATGAAGCTGCAGATTTTTTTTCTTATAACTTAATACCAAATAAAAATACAAAAAAAAACTACCTTTTCATAGAGGTATAACTCACTAAAAAGGAAAATGAGCATTGTTTATAAGTGTTGTAAAACCATCGGCAAAAATGTCTCTCACTTCTTTCCCCGATTTTATTTTTCTATATTGTATTATTATTAAATTAAAAACCTTTAATTTCACCAAATTCATTTTGAACTTAAACAATATTAGATTAACTGTATTAGATATTTTTGCAAAGCAACTTTCGCAAAAAGCCTTTTTGAGGAGCCTTATTTTAAACATCGATCCACAGTGCGCTGCCAGTGCCACTATTAAACAAAACAACAACAAAAAAACCATTTTTTAATGCGGATCCAACACGAATTTTGCTGCAGATGAAGGATGTTTATAAAGAGTAGACATTTATGGACAATCGGCCAACACACTTGCACTAACATTCTATTTTTCTTAAATTATGCTGCACTATCTGGACTTGATTTTTCAATAACTATTCTAAATTTAGCATATTTATTCGATTTATTATGTTTTATTTTTAGAAATTCACAAAAAATTTTGTTTGATAGAACAGTATACGGCCTGCGGTGCACTCGCGGCACACACCTGCTAGGATCGGCCCTGTCTTCACCATTATCATCGTCATCAACTGTTGCATTATCATTTGACTTATTTAGGGCTGGGACTTTTAAGATGAGCCACTCTTTATTCTTTTCATTAAGTTTTTCTTCCGTTCTAAGCACTTTCACCCTTCTTGACTTTTTCTGAATTTACTCAATTGTTTCTTTAAATCCTGGATATGACAACTCGTCCGTTTTTCCAGCTCTTTTATCAAATACTCATATTGTTGCTCGAAACTATTCTCCTCAAAACCATGCAGTATATTTAAAAGTTTTTGTATTCCTAAAACGAAATAAATAAGTTTGAATAATAATGGCTAATTCGGATGAAACTATTTGGTACTTACGTATTAGCATCACCGTAGCCAATTTGGTGCCACGCGAATCGTACCTTGATATCAAAACAACAAATTTATATCGTGTTATATATGAAATAATTTTGGGGGGAAATTGTGGGGTTCACGTGGCGTCGAATGGGCTGCGATGACGCTAATTTGTAAGTACCAATTACTTTCTGTAAGTGAAGTAATAAAAATTGATCTATATACGTAAAGTAGAAGTTGTTTCTAGGAGCTTATACAATAAAATTATTTTCAGATAACAACCATAGCTTAATATTGCTCAAAACCTAATCAAAATACCTATTTTTTATAAATTTTTCTGATATTTGTGTTGGCTACCTCAACTATTTATGTAATAAAAATAAAAACATTTAAACACCTAAAGATGGAGGTTCCATAACACCAAAAAATAGTTTCCTTAAGAAGCTCGAAACTACTTTAAAGTTGCCCGTAATTCATTAATACTGAAATAAACCTGCAAGACAGAAGTACACTTCACCGTAGTAAAAAAACAGATTTGTTATGAGGCATTTAACTACTGTCAAAAGTATTTTAGTATTTATTCTAACAAAGAAATGCTGGTATTGAGGGTATCTATAAATCACCTGATATAATTTTAAGTTTTTGGCAGCTTTTGAGCGTATTTACCCCACTGTGCGGCACATCCTTACAAACTCCCACATAGGCCCAATAACAGCGAGCTAGATGTGACTCTCGCGCCTGAACACAAAAACATTCTTATTTTAATACAAAATATTCCTATATAAAATCGGACAGAATCAAATTTAAACAGGTAGCATCCTGTTGGGTAGTGGTCCCTATGTGTGTTTCTCTCTCTCTCTCAGTAATTAATTAGAAGGTGTTGGTGATAAACATCTTTATTTCTCTTCTTTCTCGGTTGCTCGGGGCGTATGTCGGAACACTGCGATGGGCACCGTAATTCTCGCTCTCGCTCGTCCGATCTCCCGCTCACACTCTCACTGAGAACTCAACGCTCGTTTTCTTAATACACTTAATCACCGCCAGGCGGTGCCCACTGCGCATGCTCAAACATACCCCCCCGGCCTTGCAATATTAATATTCAAAAATAGCATTACAGTTTCACAATTCACAACAAGTTTCGGGTTAAACAATTGTTTTCAAAATTATTATATATATAAAGTACAATAAATTTTCAGTAAAAAAAACAAGTTAAAATTACAAAGCACAATTTGATGAAAACACACATAATTTCTTAAATGGAAATTGACTTAACTATTTACATCTATAGGTAGAATATAAATCTTAGTTATGGGCCTTTTAAATTCTCCTGTTTTTGTTTTAATTCTGACTGTTCTCACTTTACCATCAGAAACTTTATAGACTTCAACGACGCGCCCTAAAAGCCAGTTGCAAACTGGTGTAAAATCCTCCTTTGCAATTACCATTGTCCCACACATTATGTTGTCCTTCTCGATCATCCACTTGGTTCTCTGTTGGAGAGTATTCAGATAATCGGTACTCCATTTTTTCAAAACTACCTGAATTACCTTTGTTGCGTTCTGTCAACGGTTTAATCTATTCTCATTAATATTAATTACTATGGGCTATAGAATAGAATTAATTAATCTACCAATCAAGAAATGGGCAGGAGTTAATACCTCAAAGTTATCAAAATCATTGGATATTGGTGTAAGGGGTCTGGAATTTAAGATTCCTTCTACCTGGATAATCACTGTTTCAAACTCCTCGTATGTGAGTCGGGATCTTCCCAATGCTCGCTTAAGGTGATATTTCACTGACTTTATGCCGGCCTCCCAAAGACCTCCCATATGTGGGGCCCTTGGTGGAATAAAATTCCATTCAATGCCTTCTTCACTGAAATATGCCGCCAGATTTTGATCTGGAAAGTTAAGGGTCTTATAAAATGCCTTTAATTGAGAATTCGCACCAACGAAATTTGTCGCATTGTCTGTAAAAATTTTGGAATATTTTCCTCGCATAGACATAAATTTCTTAAGAGTTGCAATTATTGCATCCGAAGTCAAATCGGAAAGAATTTCAAGGTGGACGGCACGAGTCACAAAGCAAATCCAAACACAAACATATATTTTGTTAAGGATACCCTTTCTCTGATTTTTGTAAGCTACAAAATATGGACCTCCCAAATCTAGACCAGTTACACTGAATGGAGGGGCCATATTCACTCTTTCATACGGAAGATTGTCCATTATTTGAGAAGAGGGAATTGGTTTACACTTGAAACATATCACACAAGTATGAACCGTTTTCCTAGCTAGGTTTCTACCTCCTAAAGCCCAAAATCTCAATCTTACAGCATTCAGTAGTCCTTGTGGACCAACATGAAATAATTTCTTATGCAAAGTTATGAAATATATTCTACTCAATTTAGAATTTTTTAGCCAGTATAGCTGGATGCTTTTGGCTGTAGGGTATGGAAGCTTTTTCCAGCCTACCACCAACTCTCAGGACTCCTTTATCATCCTGGAATATGTTTAAAGATTTAAGATTACCTGGAGGGTCACTTAAATTAATACCACTTTGATCCTGCTTGATAAGCCAGGTTTCGGAGTCATTTACTTCATTCGTAGTTAAAGGTCCCCTCCTTTTCACCTTGGATCTGCAATTGTGAATAAATCTATAAATATAAGAAACAATATGTATTATTTTAAAATAATTATTAGAAAGGTCCACAAGATGGTTGAAAAAGTCAAAGTTCTTGGAACACAGCAATGAAGTCTCCAGAGTTCTCTCAGGCACCCGTAGTTCGCAGTCAAAGTCATCTCTCTGGGTTGGTTCCCCAATGACGGTGGTTGAATAAGCACTCTGTTGAAGAAGATCAGGACCATGCCACCATAGAAAGTCGTCACGAAGATGCTCAGGAAGTACTCCTCTAGATAACATATCAGCAGGATTCTGTTCCGATGCAATGTGATGCCACTGGTCACAGGAACTTAGTTGATGAATCTTAGACACTCGATTAGCCACGAACGTCTTCAATTCTCTTGATTCTCGATGTATCCATGAAATCACAATAGTCGAATCCGACCAAAAATGCACAGCTGAAATCTGAAGCTTCAATGCGTCCTTCAACTTCTTCATCAATTTAACGGCAAGAACTGCCCCACACAGTTCAAGTCTTGGAATGGAAATCTGCTTCATAGGTGACACTCGGCTTTTACTCGTTACGAGACACACTTTAACTTCTCCAAGGGCAGATATTGACTTGAGATAAATGGATGCTCCATACGCCTTTTCCGATGCATCGCTAAATGCATGCAACTCAATGCTCTCCGCTCTGTGAACCACAATACATCTGTCAATAGAGATGCTATTCACGGCTTCCAAGGAGTCAATAAATCGACGCCACTCCTTTTCTTCCTTAAAAGGAAGTTCATTACTCCATCCCAATTCCAGCAACCACAATCTTTGCATAAATATCTTTGCCCAAGCTATAATTGGACCTAGGAGACCCAAAGGGTCAAAGATTCTTGCAATAGTAGACAAAACCATTCTTTTGGTGAATGAAGTTGACCTTTGTTGCTCTATTATGAAAAGGAAACAGTCTGGTCTAGGATTCCAAATTATTCCTAGGGCTTTAGTCTCATCAGCCTCCAAGAAAGCATACTCCTACACAGGTTTGAAGTTATCTCAGGAAAATTACCGCGCCACTTATGAAGAGGCATCCCTGCAGTGTGGAACATTTTTATCAATTGATGCTGCAATTCGATTAATTCTTCTATACTCTCGGAACCTGAAAGTATATCATCCATGTAGCAGTCACTCAGCACCACAGGAGCCAAAGGAAAATTATTAGCTTCTTCCATCGCTAACTGCTTCAACGTTCTCGTGGCCAGATAAGGTGCGCTAACTGTACCGTATGTGACTGTAGTTAACTCGTACGTTTTTATTGGTTCTCCTATGCCCTTCTTCCACAGAATTCTTTGCAAACACGTTTGCTCTGGGTGTATATTTATCATGCGAAACATTTTCTCTATATCTGTGGTAAAGGCATACTTGTGCTTTCGGAAGCGAACCATAATGGAAAAGAGGTCTTCTTGGACTAGTCCGCCATTAAATTGAATTGAATTTAGCGATTTCCCTCTCGTCGATGGACTTGATCCATTAAACACTATTCTCAGCTTCGTTGTAGACTTTTCGGGGCGATAAACAGCATGGTGTGGCATATAAAATGCAACTCCAGACCCATCCGCCTTGATTTCCCTCATGTGACCCAAATCCTCATATTCCTGTAAAAATTTCTCATACTGGGACAAATATTCTTTATCTCTATTTAGTCGTTTCCACAAAGAGTTTAATCTCTGAATCGCAGTTCGTTTGGATTCACCAAGACATGAAGGATCTTCTTTTAACGGCATCGCCACTGTATATCTTCCCTGGTCATCTCTTGAATGAGTGTTTTTAAAATGATCCTCACAAATATTTAATTCACTGGTTTTAACAGAATCGATTTCTACACTTTCGATTTCCCAAAACTTCTTAATTGAAAGCTCTAGATTATCCGTCTGAATAACCCCACAATGTTCCTTTCCCTTCTCCTCTGAGGAAATTGATCCGGAAACAATAAATCCGAAAACAGTGTTTTGAAAAATAACATTTGAACCCTCCATCTTGAACTGTCCGGGTAACATTAATTCATAGAAGACTTCTGCACCTAATAGCATTTGCACGCGCTCTGGAATATTAAAATTATTGTCAGCTAATTTAAGATTGGGAATATTATTCAGATTAAAATTGATCTTCATTGTTGGAACAAGATCTTGTGTTATAGTTGGTACTAAAAAAAAGTCTAATGTTTTAACATAACTCCCTTCTTTATTGCTAATAGATACTGTAACTCGCGATTCTATCGGAATTAATGATTTGCTTAATCCCGAAACCAAAACATTAGATTTGTATTTTTTCAATCCAATTAACTCGCATAAGCTTTTAGTTACAAAGTTAAAAGTGCTTCCACTATCTAAAATTGCTTTGACTGGGAATAAACCATTTTCACACTTTATATAACAAATTGCTGAGCTTAGCAAAACACATTTTTTTCTGTTTATACTCGTTGCGGTTAGTAAATTGTTTTGAGTTTCTGCACTTGGGATGAATTCAGGCACTGATGTGTTTAGAGGTTCAAGGGTGGAATTTATTACTTCCTGGTCTCGCGCTCGCTCTGTGTAATGTATGGTGTTATGATGTCGCTTTTGACAGTTTGAACAAACATATCTCGATTTACAGTCTTTTGCTCTATGAGATGTAGAAAGACAATTATAAAACAAAGGTTATTAGCTTTAATCACTTCTATTCTCTTGGTTACGGGAAGTTTTTTAAATACACTGCACACTTGTATAATGGATGCGATTCAACGCAACAAACACATTTAGAGTTTTTAACCTCACTCAAAAATACTCTTGACGCGCTCTTCACTGGATTATTTCTAGTAAAGACATTCGGCACAGGTTTTAAGCACTTTCCTCGAGAAGTGTTATACAAGTCTATCTCTTTGGCAAGTTCCAGCGGGCGAAACCAATCATTTCCTGCACGGACGGAAATGTGTGAAGCTACCTCTTTTTCTAAAGTACTGAAAATTTTGTCCGACACTATAAGATCATTTAAATTATCAAAATAAGAGACCCTCCTTAATTTTAAGTAATACTGCCAATTAGTTATTAGGCGAGAAGTATACTGAGTATACGTTTCATTTGGATGACGCCTAGCTTTTTTAAATTGTTCAAGAAATTTATTTGCACTTGGCTCGTATTCTCTTAGAATTATTAATCTTAGTTTTTCATAATTGTTAAGCTCGTCATCTTTAACATATGTTAACACATTTGTAGCTTTTTCACCCAACAAATTTAATAAAATTTCCGACTTAAATTTCTCGGGTACATTTTTTGAAGCAATGGCTCTCTCTAAAGAAGCGAAAAAGAATGCCCAGCCTTCAGGTCTATTAGGCACCTTCACAGTTAGAGTTCGAACACTCTTCACCAACGCATCTAACGAGTTATAACCCCCATCTGTTCTCTCGTTATCTGAATTAACTCTACGTAAACGTGCAAGCTCAAGTTCAAGCTCTTTTTCTCTTAACCTAGCTTCCTCCGCTTTTTTACGGTCTTCCTCAGCTTTTTTACGGTCTTCGATGGTATATTGAATTAATTCTTTAACAAATTCAACATCCTCTTTAAAATATTTATTTTCTTTAATAATTTCAGTTAACCAACTATAGTTACTTTTTCAGAAAGAGTCTCACCAAGTTCAAGAGCAACAATACGAAGATCTTCCTTACGGCAGTTCTTAAACATTTTTCTAAAGTTAATTTAGTCCTCAATTTATTATAATAAAAATAACATTTAAAAGACCACTACTCACGGCACCTTGGATGTTCACTTCTCCGGCTTGTTGGACGGACCACTCAATGTTGGGTAGTGGTCCCTATGTGTTTCTCTCTCTCTCAGTGATTAATTAGAAGGCGTTGGTGATAAACATCTTTATTTCTCTTCTTTCTCGGTTGCTCGGGGCGTATGTCGGAACACTGCGATGGGCACCGTAATTCTCGCTCTCGCTCGTCCGATCTCCCGCTCACACTCTCACTGAGAACTCAACACTCGTTTTCTTAATACACTTAATCACCGCCAGGCGGTGCCCACTGCGCATGCTCAAACACATCCTTTGTAATAGGGCTGTAGCTTCCACACTTAATATCTTAGCCTTTTTCTTCAGAGATTTTCCATTTTCAATGTAGACATTACTTTTGTTAAAAATATTTTGAACACGGACATAAAATCCCTCACTGGTGACCGAAATCTAGTTGTAACACATATTATTGTAAATAACATTTGTGTGTGAATCGCCCTTCTTAATAATTAAAAGATAACTTAAGTGGATAAAATTTTGAGAAATTGTTGCCCCTGACCATTCTAATAAATCCTAATAATGACGAAGCTCTCGTAATGTTTAGCAAAGTAATTACAGAAGCAATTTTCCAATCCATAGTTCACAATCCAAGAATAATTAACATGATACCTATGACATCAGAGAGCTTATTAGAGCTAAAAACAGTTGTAGGAAACTCTGACAAAACACTAGATACACCCCTTATAAAAAAAAGATGTTAATTCTTTCTTCAGATAGATCAGGTGAGAAATCAAACACTTCAAAATAGAACCGGAAAAAGTCTTTTCGACAATTGCTCTTTCTACTATTTTCATAAAAAAATATTAAAATAGAAGCAATTACCCTTTCATAGCTGATCTTAAATATCTCCCTATTTAAATAAAATCTACAATAAATGACTCTAAAACACACGTCTCTCCCGGTCCCTTTTGATATCTGCTAATGAAATTATAAGAGGGCAGAATCGCGTGAGAAACCGCTAACACAGTGCATCTCAAAGTTTCAATATTTGCGACCCAATATTCAATCATAATTTTCATCGCACCCTCCTCATACTGTAACAATGTATTGAATTCAATGATACTATATTTTGAAGCTAAAACTACGATACGACCTTAACCTCGTAAGTGCCACCGGCGTATATAAATGTCTCACTCAGTCAAAGCGTTAATTTATTTGGACATGTACACTCAAGAAGAAGAATTAATCTTAAATAATAAGAATTAATCTTAAATTTTTTAATTTTCATTAATTCTTAATTATTTCTAACCTTATACTTAATTTTTATTCCATCCCCATTTAACTTTAAATTCCCATAGATCTTTTCCCAATTCTCATTTTGACTTCAAGCTCATCGCCAGCGTCCAATCCAAATGGTCTCTCCATTTCTCAGACTCCTGCCAACCCATTGGTCCTCATCTCCGAACCCACGCCTCCATCTCCCACCAAAGTCTGCAACACCATTGCCAGATCAAGGGTGAAGGGGTAAGCTTATCCCAGTCCGTGAATGAATATCAGCGTATCTGAGAAGAATCATTCTTTTTTACTTACTTCTGTGTGTGATGGGAAAGGCTGCGGATCCAAGCGACTTTGATAGAGAGCAGGTTGTAATGGCTCGAAGGCTTGAACAAGTATTTCCGAAACTGCACGACTCGTGGGTTGTTCGCGATCTACAGTTGTTAGTGCTTATGCAAAGTGGATGAATGACGGTGAAACTAGCAGTAGACGACATGGACGTTCACACGCTATCAAAGAAAAAGGTCGTCAGAGACTGTCTCGCATGGTGAAGCAAAACCGGAGCCAGACAATGGCTCAGCTGACAGCCCAATACAATGCAGGGCGAAGTATAATAGTATCGGAGCACACTGTTCAGCAGACACTGTTGGATATGGGGCTACGCAGCAAACGTCTCACTCGTGTGCCTTTGCTGAACTAGCCAACTGCGCCTGCGCTGGGCCCGGGAATATCGCGACTGGTCCATGGGTCGGGGGGAGAGAATTGCCTTGTCAGATGAATCACGGTTTGTCATTCATCACGCCGATGGCCCTGTCAGGATACGCCGTCTTCCAGGCGAACAGTTGCTCCCTCAATTTACACTAGGTCATACACAGGCCGGTGGTGGCGGTATTATGCTTTGGGGGACGTTCTCTGGGGCGTCTCTGGGACCCTTGGTTGTGGTAGAGTAGACCATGAATGCCTCAGGGTATCTGAACATCATTGTGGACCAATTGCACCCTTACATGGCCTCTGTTTTTCCAGCTGGAAATGGAATATTCCAACAGGACAACGCCCCGTGTCACAAGGCTAAAATTGTGTTCGAGTGGTTCCAGGAACATGATGCTGAATTCTAATTCATGTCCTGTCCGCCTAACTCTCCGGATCTCAACCCGATAGAACGCTGTTTGGGATTTCATGGAACGGCAGCTAAGAGTTCAAAGACCACCAATACGCAGTATCTCGGATTTGCGTCTGGTACAATCTGTCTCTGACCATCTACCATGGACTTGTGGCATCCATGCCAAGGCGGGTTGAAGCTGTGTTGCGCGCCAAAGGTGGGCCAACTCGTTATTGACAGGTGGTCATAATGTTTTGGCTCTTGAGTGTAGATACGTCTTTCCGAAGTACGATCTTTTCTCTGCACTACTATCCATAAAATTATTCTGAAGGCTTTGGAATGCAATAAAAAGACCTCGACAATGTTTGCGAAAAAAGATTTACTTATTTAATATTTTTTTATTCTTTATTCCTGTCCCCCCACACAGACACTGCATCACATACCCGTGCCTACGTGGAAAACGTTTGGCATTGGGAATCTGGGAAGCAAATCGAGTAACTTTTTATCAGCAGTTTAGGGATTAATTATAAATCGTACAAATCATAAAGAAAACTATTCATTTTTGGATACATTTTTATATATGTAACAGAGAGGGTGGTGTCTAGGGGTTAAATGAAAAAAGAGACGTTAAGGTTTAAGGATGTTTAATGACATCTACAGGTTGTTAAACCTGACTAGGTGCGCGCTGCTGGGAGAACAGTAAGTCTATTTCTTCTCCCCCTTACATCCGGGGTTTACAGAGAGTGGCGCTGGTGTCGCCTGAGCGCATACAACACTCGTCCATCCTGATGTGGTCGGTCCCCGACCAGGCTGGAAAATAAGCAAGTAAAAATTATACAAATACTACAACTGAAAAGAAAAAAAAGATTAAACAAATTTTTAAAGTTCAAATTTCCTTGAGTATATAGAGAAAAAAAATAAAGTCATTAGAGTTCTGGAAAGAAAAGTCTTAGGGATTATCCCATGGTTTCATCAGATCAGCAGATGTGGACGTCAAATTCGGGCCTTCTTGTCTTCCTATTTTCTTTACATCGTACCTGTCGTTTGGACGAACTTTCATGACTTCATATGGGCCAAAAAATTTTGGTCGCAATTTCACACCTACTCCAAACTGGGTTTTCTTGATTGCAATTCTGTCACCTTCTTTGTATTTTCTTGCTTCTTTGCGATGTTTATTGTAGTGTAGTCTACTTTGTTCTTGTAATTTCAGGATATTGGATTTGGCATCTTCTCTCATTTGTTGTTTATTTTGTAAAGATAATTGGAAATTTTCTTCCTCGAGAATGGCTTTGATTTTGATGTCATCTTTATTTTTCATTTTGACGCCTGTTAAAAGTTCAAATGGTGTATATTTGGTGGCTATGGAAACAGTGCTGTTAATTATTCGTTGAACTGATGATACGTGTTTATACCATTTATTGGGATCTTCAAGTGAAAGCTTTGTTAGGACTGGTATTATCGTTGCATGAATTTTTTCTACCTGACCGTTCCCACGCGGTACACCTGTTGTAATTGAAATAAACTCGATATCTTCATCCTGACAAAATTTCTGAAATTCTGTCGAAGTGAATGCTGTTCCTTTGTCTGAAATTATTCGTCTGGGACTTCCAAAGGTTGGTAGTTGTAATTTTAGTTTGTCTAAAGCATCGTTAGCTGAAGGAGACTTTACAGGATAAATCCACAAAAATTTGGTGAAAGCGTCGATGACAGTAAAGATATATTTGTAATTTTTGTTGGTACTTGGGAGTGGACCCAAAAAGTCAATATGGTAGGTATCAAGTGGAATATCACCTTTTGGTATGGGATGTAGAAATCCTTCTCGTTTGCCAAATTTTTTGGATGAAAGAATGCAAGGAATACAATTTGCAATAACATTTTCTACAGTCTTACGCATATTTGGGAAAAAGAATTGTTGTTTGACTAAATTTTCAGTTTTGTTGATGCCGAAATGTCCTTTAGAATGTTCAAGTTGTACGATTTGTTTTTGCATTTCAAGTGGAACGACTAGAAGTTCTTGGTCGTTGACAATTTTGTACAGCACATCGTTTTTTAATGTATAATCAGAGGCTGAAGATGATTGTAATAGTTGTTTAATACTGGATGTAAACTCATCATTAATTTGTGCTTTTTTAATTTTTTGTGTTGTTTCGTTGTATTGTATGAGCATGACTGGATAACGACTGAGCGCGTCAACATGTTGCATTTGTTTACCTGGCCTGTGAAGTATTTCGTAATCGAAGTCTTCTAAGAAGAGAGCCCATCGTGCTATTCTAGGTGGTAAATCTTTCTTTGACATAGTTTTTTGAAATGCTTGGCAATCTTTGATTATTTGAAATTTTGTGCCGACGAGGTAGTGTCGAAATTTTTTTAATGCTGTAACTATCGCTAAGACTTCTAGCTCGTAGATGGAGTATTTCTCTTCTTGAGGAGAAGTTTTACGACTCATATAGTGTATTGTGGATGAAAGTTCTGATTTGAGTCCATTTGCAGAAGTATAGCGCCAAACCCTTTCGCACTGGCATCGCAGTGTATTTGTAATGGAGCGTTTTGCTGATAAAGATGTAATACAGGTTCCTGAGAAAAAATTTGCTTCAAAGAGAGAAAAGCTTGTTTTTGTATAGGACCAAAGGTGAATGGAACTTTGTCTCGTAAAAGATCGCTTAAAGGTCGTGCGATTGATGCATAGTCCTTAATAAATTTTCTAAAATAGCCTGTTAGTCCTAAAAATGATTGGACATGCCGAGTGTTTTAGGTGTTTGGAAATTCATGACTGCATTTGTTTTAGCTGTTGAAGGACGAATAGTGCCTTCTTCAATAATATGGCCAAGAAAAGTTAATTTCCGCTGAAGAAAATTACACTTTTTAAAATTAAACTCTAAACCATAAGTTGCAGCAACATCAAATACCTTTTTAAGCTTTGCAATCCCTTCACATTCAGAATTTGCCGGAATTAAAATCTCGTCCATGTATATAATAACAGTGTTGTTTTTTAAGAGATCTTTAAACACAATTTGAATGTATTTTTGAAATAGTGAGGGAGAATTACACAAACCAAAAGGAACTCTATTAAATTGGTATTGACCATTATGTGTTATGAAATTGTTGTATTTACGGCTATCAGGATCAATTTTGATGTGAAAAAAACTGTTTTTTAAGTCCAGATTTGAAAAGAGTATCGCTCCATGGAGTTGATCAAAAATGTCTTCAATGAGGGGTAGTGGAAGTCTTTGTTTAATTGTTTTAGAATTAAGAGCACGAAAATCAACATAGAGTCTAGTTGACTGGTCTTTTTTCTGGACAAGAACTAAAGGTGCGGCAAAATTAGATGAACTTGGGGAAATTATTCCATCAGACAGCCATTGCTCAATTTGGTTTTCGACGATAATTTTTTCCGCTTGACTTAATTTTCTAGGACGTAACGCGATGGGTGTGTCATCAGAAAGGATAATTTGCATCTGTAAGTTTGTATCTTTAATTTTATTTGGTTTGTAAGATTGGATAAGGTTTTCAACTTCGCGACGCGTATCAACGTTCAAAATATGCGATAAATCTATTTTAGGATAAATTACATTTAAATTTGATAAATAACAATCCTTATTTTGAAAAAACAAAGAGAGAGATTCGTTTTTATTATTAACTGATAAAGAATTACAATCGCTAATTTTCAATTCAGAAAAAAAAATTTCTACGTTAGCTTCGCGCTGAAAATCAGTTATATAACATGTTTGATCGGATTTGGGCTGTGACGTCAGTTCATATTTCTTATTTTCTTTTCTATCAAATAATTTCTGTTTTGGAGAGTTTAACGATTCATTTTTATTCATTGGGTGTTTTACATTACTCGCGCTGTGAATGTTTGGAAATTGAATTGAGCCATTTGGCCTTGAACCTTCGCCGGAATGATTTGGGATAGTTTGCGGTGCAAAATAATGGAAGCTCGACATATTTTGGCTAGCGAAATTATTTTGTCTATCATTTTTGTTTTTAGGCGAAAGAATGTTCTTAAAATGAGAGGAAGTAGGATTTTTTTCTGAAATCCGTGCATTTTCTTTTTCTGCTTTATTTAAATCATCAAAAATATTAGGCGGAACTATTAAATCACAATACAATTTATTACAGACAGCTGCAGTTACTATTATTGGGTTTTCACGAAAACTTGGAAGAGCTAATTTAATTTTAGTAAGTTCAGCTTGAATTTCATTTCCGAAAGCACATGTTAATTGAACAGTTCCTAAAGATTTTTTTTCGGGTGGAATGAGGGAAGATTTCACACACACAATATTCACTCCCGAATCGATTAAAGTTTTCACGATTTTATCATTAACAAAAATATTTTCGTATTGCAATTCATGTAAGGATTCATTAAACATTTTACCTTCGACTTTACAAACAGGACCGTGATTTGAATTAGGTCTAGAATTGAAATGAGTTTCGTTTCTGTGAGAACCATCACGCGGATTATTTGTTGAAGTGTTTGGTGAATAATTTGTGAAATTTTTATCACGAGAGTTGTAGCGATTAAAGCCCTGAGACGAGTTATATTTTAGTTTTTTGCTGTGATACGGCGGTTGATGGTACTGTGTTTTGTCGGAATACGATTTACGCTTTGCTACGAAGAAAACATCGCATTCCCTAGCCAATTGAGTAGGCTTAAACCAAGATTCGTTTTGGCGTATCGCGATATGTTGTTGCGTTTCTCGATCGAGGGTGGAAAATAATTTGTCGGCTATCATTAACTCACACAAAGTTTTAAAATCATTCGCATTATGAAGTTTACAATAATATTCAAAAGAACTTGTTAATCGTGACGAAAACTGTACGTGCGATTCGTTTGGCAATCGTTGGGCCCTACGGAAATTAATTAAGCATTCTTGTGGGGTTGGTTGGAATTCTCGTAAAATAATGTGTTTAACTTTCTCGTAATCTTGGAGTTCATTTTCGGGGATATAAAGTAAAATACTGTTAGCTTTTTCACCGAGAATATTAATTAACATCTCTGATTTTAATTCCTGTGGAACATTTTTGGTTGTAAACGCACGATCAAGTGAATGAAAAAATAAATTATAATTTTCAGGTTTAGAAGGAACTGGCATACTAAGGGTCTTAACGGATTTAATGAGACTTTCTAAAAGGTTAGTTGACGGTGTTTTGAATGTTGCAGTAGTATTGTTTAAATTATTATTAGAATTTATAGCGGAGTTTATTTTCGCGAGTTCAATTTCTTTTTGAAGTTGAATGATTTTTTGGGCCGTTTGTTCGGCTTCTTTTTTCTCTAGTTCTGCATGTTTTTTTTTTTCTGATTCTGCTTGTTTTTTTTCTGATTCTGCTTGTTTTTTTTTTCTAATTCTGATTCTTTTCGTTCCTCAACGAGTAAATTAAGTTTTTGAATGTGTCAGTTTGTTCGATAAGTGCTTTTAAATTCACAAGCGTAGCATTTTCTGGGACAGTAACACCTAGTTCTTTAGCGGCGGTTATTAGATCTTCTTTCTTAGTATTTCGATACATGCTGAGTAAAAAAAGTTTGATCCTACCTGATTTGACGATATCGGTTTGTAGACTGCAGATAGACTTCGCTTATAAAAGCTATCCGTTTGCGAGATGAGTTCACCACTGTGCACTTTTCACGGCGATGACTGGAGATACGAAGCAGATGGAGTTTACACTCTTGATGCGATGAATAGGCGGGGAAATTGGCCTTTTTGTTTCACTGGAACACTTGGACGATGCCGAAGAGACTTTGAGGGCACAAGTTCGATATACGGACTTTTTTTTGGCAGTTTTTTTGGCGCCCTTTTCGGGCGATTCTGCGCCAGATTCTGTCTACCATGATTTCCCCTGTTTTCCGGTCCGGGTCGGGTTCCACGGGGTTTTTCGTTTTATGGCGAATTTTCCAATCAGTAATGTTTTTTTGGGGGGGAGGGGGGGGGGAGCTATGGAATTCTCTCTTTTCATCTTGGATTTTCAACTGTTCAAAGAAATTTCCGGACAAGAATTCACTGCCTTATTTCCTGTTATTTCTTAATATGTATAAAAAAATATTTATTTAATATTAATTAATTAATCCTAATTTTTTAATATTTATTATTAATATTAAAATTAATAATTTTTATTCTTTATTTAATATTAAATTAATAATTTTTATTTTTATTTAATATTAAAATTAATAATTATATTAAAAATTATTTATAAAAAATAGTAATATTTAATATTTATTAAAGTTTATTTTTAATTATTGATTAGGTTGAATATTCTTTAATTATTAGGTTGTATTTCAATTCTTTTATTATTACCTTATTTCTTATTCATATTACTTATTAATATTTCTTCTTAATTACTGAAAAATTATTTAATTATTGCTTAGGTTGACTTAATTTTGTCATAATTAGGAAATATATTCTTTTATTATTAATGTGCCTTTATCCATATTATTTATTAATATTTAGTTATTCATTAACATTCATTTTTACTTATTGATAAATTATTCCAGTTATAGATTAGGCTGACTATCAATTTTTACATTATTGTTATTAATTTACAAAGAGGTTATTTTAAATTTTAAAAACCTTGTTATTTTATATACCTTTAAGTATTGTAACCTGTTCCCTCTAACCATGGGACTATTTGCAGTGTTTATCCCAAGTATAAGAAAGTTCTGTCAGAAACAGTTCCTGTTTTATTTTCTAGCAAAAAGGCCACATTTGGGGAGAAAAAGGGAGTATTTAATCTTGATTTTGTTTATGAAATATGTAGGGATAGGAAACTATTTTTAGATTTTGCAAGAAAAACTCATCTGATTAAATTAGAATTTTTTTACTGCAATTGTAATGTTCTGATGAAGTTTGAGAAGAAAAATTCTATTTTAGATAGTTAATCATAGATTAGCAGAAATTCCAGGAATAACAAGATATGTGGTTCAACTAAAACCATACATCTTGGCTTGTGGTTCAGTTGCAGCAATTTAAAATTAAATGATATTTTTCGTCTCACTTATCATTTGATCATGGGAACCAGAACAAAATAGACCAAAGCTTATTTCTATTTATCTTCTGATACAGTTGCAGATTGGGGGCAATTTGTCATTGAAGTTATTCTATATTATGCAGAAGTCGACAAATCGAATTCAGAATGGAAGCAGTACTCAACAAATCTTGTGAGATTCTAGTCAACATTTTACAGGAATGGATAGAGCCTGGAACTATGATTTTTCCAACAAATGGAAGGCATTTAAAAATTTAGGACAAGAAGGTTTGATCATTTGACGTTAAATCATAGCCTTCATTTTGTAAATCCAGTAACGAATTGCCACACAAATACCATAGAAAGAACTTGGAAGCATGTTACAGATTCACTCCCTACCTGCAATAGAAAAATAGATTTAAAATTTCATTTGTTGCTGTATATAAGTTTAGAAAATGAAGCAAACAGCAGGGAGTGGATTGTTTCAATAAGTTTTTAAAAATTGTTAGGGACATCAACTGGGCTGAGAGGGGCTTAGGTCAAATTCTTTAAAAGGGGAGTTTAATCAAGATTTTTTTATCACCACGATTTTTATCACAATCTATCTTGCTGACAAGTGATGACTTTGGCCATTGTGTGACAATTTTTTATACATAAAGTGCTGCAAGGTAAGTTAATTCTATTTATATTTATTTTATTCAATGTAAGCAAGAAAGATTCTCCTTATATTTAATTTATGACTTTAATTTTAAGGTTAATTTGCTTTAATATGTTAAATTTTAATGTTTCTCTTCTAGGCTTAATGATGATAAATAGAACAATTTGTTCATTACTATTCTGAATCACTTAAAAATAGATTTTTATTCTTAAATTCAATGCAGTATTGCTAAAATAATCATTAACTATTTACATTTAGTTCTATAAAAATTTGTCCTTTCACTACTTTTTTAGTTTAATACTGGTATCCCTTAATATTATGTAGGAAAAAATATTACATGTTTCATTTTTATGCTTCTACTAAAGTTAGAAAGAATCCCACCATTAATTTTCCTACAGAGGTGGCGAGGGCAAACTTAGATCGAAGATGGGAACTTTGCAAAACTGTTTATTCAGGAGGGAGGGGGGGGGTAAGTATTGGGCCTTTCCGGCGGCTAAGGGGAATAAGGGGGGGATGTAACCCTGTGCTTCCCTTGGCACTACCGTCGCCGAAAAAAAAAATTTGGCGATTTTTGAAAAAAGTCCGTATATCGAACTTGTGCCCAAATGCGACCAAATGCCGAAAACCAGAGGTCAATCGGTTAATTATTGGCTGAGAAAAACGTACGACAAAAAGTGGAACGAAGACGAAATTTGCGTCCTAATAGCGCTTTTTTTTACACTACGTGAAAAACGCAATAAAAAAAAAAGAAATGCAAAATTAAGTGGCTCACCAAATGCACCTTTTTGCCCATAAAACCAAATAAAAACAAGTATTTCATTACAAATATTAAAGAACTTATATATTATATCTCACATTGATTAACTGTATATTAGATTACGATCCAAAACTCCTGATATTTCAATTAAATAAAGGAAAAATTACTATTTATAAACACATTTAATATTTTTAATTTCATTTACAGCAACAACGATTATGATTACATGGTAATAAATTATTCTTAGTATATTAGTAAATAATAAAAAAATGCAACATTTTAACATAAGATTACAAAAAGACAAATTTAGAGCAGTTAATCCTATTAACTATTGATTGAAATAAATTTTCGAGAGCTTAACTTACCCAATCAGCAATTAAACTTCCTGGACCGAAGTTGTTGACAAACTCTCCTATGAAGGTTAGGCTGTTCTTTAATAAAAGCCTCCCACTCTTTAGTTGTAGAAATTTCACCCCAATATTTCGAAATATATTCGAAAGCACATTCCATCAGATCATGATCATTATGAAGGTCAGCAGCGGCGATTGTAACAGAGATATTCTCGAAGGTAAATGATGCCCTCAGGTATTCAGAGCATTTTTCTTTCAGATCCCAAATCTGAAACTTCTGGGCAGCAGCTAGCAATTTCAAAGCAGAGGCGTATTTGATGTTCTCGATCCTTTCAGTGTACAGGAACTGTACCATTTGCTTCAAAGTGTCGCCATCCAAATCATCAAAATCGAGCTCAGTGTCGGTTGGATTGTCTACTCCCAACTCTGCGTCTATTTCGTCAATCTCATCGATCATTTTGTTAAGAACTGGGGACCTAGCGAACAGGATGAATTTGTGGCATGGAATTTCAATACCACCAGCCCGGAGTTTCACATCGCAGAATTTACCTTCTTTAAAGAGATTTTCTATATCTCTTTTGAAACTGTCGTCAGTGGTATTGACAGTCTTAGGCTCATCTTCGTCGGAGTCGAGAACTACAGATCGTATGTTGCTATGATACGCACCCGTTGGTATGACAAGAATACATTGCAGAGTTAACACGTCAGTGGCTATGTCGGGTACATCACTTGAGGGGAAGAGTGGTGAAGAAGAATAACAGGTGGAACCAAGACTCTCAACTGAATTAAACTGATGAATTGTTTCTACAGTAAAAACCTCTTTCTTTTCATCATCCAACACCGTGATATGACTCTTCAGAACAGTCTTCAAGTTCGGGTCTAGTTCCACGACGTCTAGGCGAAGATCGACGTCTTCAGTCCTACTTCTGCAAAGATACAGTCTGAAAAGGGGTTTCACATCGTTAGGGAACGTCACGTGCGTGACGTAGGGGCTTCGGTTACATCCGGATCGCAAGCCTCGGGTAGTCGGATCCTGCTCCATTTAGGAATGCACCACTCGAAAATACTTTTCTTCAAACCTATTTTGGTCACTGCTATGAAATCTTTGACCAGCGTGTCCGGTACCCTCTGTAGATTGCAATGGATTATAAGTCGTTTCGCTCGGCAACAAAGTATTTTTCATTTTAAAAAGGTCCTTGCGTTTAATAAATCTACGAAAGATGTGGCTGGTATTGTTTCGAAAAACGATTGTATCACTGACAACACGTTGATGAAGAGTATAATCAACAGCTTCTAACTCAATCGCGCATTTTACGGGTATCTCATCGCCGCCGTTGTCATAAAACTCCCTCTGCACAGCTACGTCGATGTATTCTTGGTCACTTTTGCCCCTAGGATAAAGTAAAAGCACCCAGTGGGTCTCGTCCAAAATATCAGCACAGAATCCTGGACTTGTCATGAATTGTCCAGTTCTGTGAGCCGCGAAGGCAAAATTTTCAATCTGCCATTTGAAATGAAATTCGTCTATGTCATCATCCATTGTATGAAAAGGCAGCGGAAAGTTTCTTTTCTCCAAGTAGCAAAAAATCAAACCTCTATAAGGGAGAAACGTTGCGACTCACTACACCGCTAACTGCAACGTGTTTCCTAAGGAATGCCCGTTCCTCCGCTATCGGCTGGTCGCCTCTTGTACACTATCTTTAAAAAGGGAGCATTTTGGCAAATTTCTCGCTTATTGGCGATGTTGGGTTTCGCGCCAAAAAAATTTCATTTTGGCGATTTTGGGGATTTTTAGATGCGCGAAAAACATTTCAGATACAACAGGTATTTATCTCAAGGATCTTATATAAATTTCATTGTCACAAACAAAAATTGAGGGTAATTTCTCATGGTTATGCATATCGAATATGTTAAAAATATTTATGACAGATTACACTCTTATATTATTTTAATTAACTATATATTGATTGTACAAAATATGAATATCATGCAGTTAAGGTATCTGACTACTCTAAAATTGTGAATTTTGTCAAAAATTGACAAATTTTTTTCATGATTTTATTTTATGGACCATCTTATTAGCTTTATAAAAATACCAAGTTTATAATTTTCTGTTCACTGGAAAAAAAAAACTACAAGAGTTTCAGTAAAATCAGATGCCATTACTTTAAGCAACATGCCATACTTAAAAGTGGCCGCGGTAGCCAAGTGGTCTAGGCATCGGATCATGGCTAGCGTGCCATGAGTTCGATCCCAGTACCACTAAAGACCCACCGTGTAGGGGAGCGAAGCACGTTAAATCTGTTGAGAGCTCAAACGTCCTCCCGTTGGTGTGGGGTTGTAGTTAAGAGAGGGGTGCCAGCTCAGGTGTCGTCCACGTCACTTGACCATGGTTCAAAATTACGTGGACCGTCGCTTTTAGCGACGTTGCTAAAACAGTGCGACGTTAATATTCACTCACTCACAGTCATACATAAAAGCGCGTTTTTCTAGAAATGTATTTCTTTGAAAATGCTCAAACGGGGCCAGCGATTGCTAAAAATGTATTGAAAATAATTAACTGAATTTTTTTTTGTGTATGTTCTGTATAATAGTAGAAGTGTTTTAACCTTCAGATTTTTTTCACAGTTTTATTACAAAATTTACTGTTTCTTATGTTTATTTTATCGCTGTTCAAAAAAAATCCCCATATCTTCATTTTTTCTATAAAAGTTGTCGCAAGTGGTCGAATACCTTAAAGATTATACAATTTTTTAAAATTGTTTTTTTAAGAACGGAAATGAAGAAAAATTATAAAAGGTTAGACAATTATCTTTTGCTTAGGGGTGTAAGGAAATATAACTAATTGCAGTTTTGTAATTAATAATTTTTTTTCTGTTAGATGAGTTTGTGCAGTAGCGTACTCGCATCGCTAGAGGGGGGGGGGGCTGGATTCTAGGGGGCTTTACTATTCTCCTTTACACCCCCGGGAGTTGCCAATCGATAATGGTTGCGAGTTCGAGGATGTGTTATTTCTTGTGAGTCGTGAGTTTGAGTCCTGTTGCTGCTTAATATCCTCTCTGTCGCGAGAAACTGATACATGTTAAACCTATTGAGGCTCAAAGTCCTTACGTTGGTGTGATATGGAAGCTAGAAGAGTAGGGTGTCGGCGCGGTTGTCCTCCTCGTCACTTGTCCACGGTTTAAAATTGTTAGAAGCGTTGCAAATAGCCATCATTATGATAATAATAATAAAGAATAATAATTAATGATATTAAATAATAAGGTAATGAATCAGATGTGAAGTGTGTTTATTAATGTCGCACTTTGAGCTACATGAAGGCTGTTGGCGACGGACCTAATAATTTTTAACCGTGGTCAAGCAATGAGGAGGACACCTGATCTCACCACGGTCTTAACTTCCACACCAACATGAGGACTTTGAGCTCCTACAGATTTAACGTCCATAGACCCACTCAACACGGCGGGTCTTCAGTGGTCCCAGGACTCGAACTCGCGAGTCGCCAGCCATGAGTTCTATGATGACCATGTCCAGAAGGATACCATGGCCACGAATCAGATAGGGGAAGAACTATATTGTTGTTTTCTTATAAAAACAATTGTTTAGTATTATTGAACTACATCTATATTGTTATGCATTCATTTTTAATTTACAAAAATAAATGTTGCGATGATATTGAATTGTATTGAGTGCATTTCTTTCGTTGACTATATAAATTATAAGTTTAAGTCATTAGTGCTCAGAAAATTTTTTCAAGGGGTCCATAGTCGAAAGGCCCCCAACTCGTATCATATCATATCTCAAGACAACACCAGTTGATTTTTCTGATTTTGTCGACTTTGTTAACAAGTAAAAACAGTAAAAAATAAATTATTGAATTAATAATTAGCATAAATTAATAAAATAAATTGTTAAATATAGGATTATCGTCAATCGAAAAAACCCAAGGACTTTGGGGGGGGGGGGGAGTCCGGATTCCTAGGATTCCTGTGCGTCACTGGTTTAAGTCAATTTTAAAAATTTAAGCGTGAGTTGCTTAGTTTTATAATGCAATTTAATTGCATAAATTCAATTTCAGTGATAATGTACATAGTATAGAGTTAAGCGAATAGAGTTAAAAAATCTTAATGAAAAAAATCAACCTCTACATTAAAAATTATTATTAAATATGATCCACATGAAAACTGGAATATGAATAATTTATACAAAATTATAAAAACTTTTTTACGAAAAAAAGAAATATGTATACATTTAAAAAAGTAAATTTTAAGTTTATGTAATTTTTTGCTAATTTTTCTTTTTTAAATGAATTGAACAACTTTCCATTTATCAAATACCTTATGTATTGTTGTTTAGAAGTCAAATAATTTTTTAATGTAACAATACAGAAAAAATAAAAAGAGGGGAAAAGAAATGCCGGCTAGGGGGTGTAGTTGGTTTGCCGCTAGCCCTGTACGCTCACGTGTGCAGGATCGACCCCGGTACAAGTCAGTGTATTTTGATGATGAAAAAATCGACAGCGTCCATGTTGTATGATTATGTACAGTGGCGCACACAAGGGGGGGGGGTCCGGTTTTCGTTAATGATTCCGGCGATTTTTGTTTAACACTCTACAAACGGTCTGATGATTCACTCTTACGTGATGAGCAAAAGATCTTGTACTTGACTCTGGTCTATCAACCACAACAGTCAAAATGTTTTCTTCCAGGCTTGGACTGTGTACAGCTCTTCGTCGACCAGTATCATGTCTGGTGACGTAGAACGAACGTGTTTCACGAAGTTGACGATGTAACTGCTGAAAAATTTTGTGGACCACCATTCGTTGACAGAAAACTGAGCGTGATATATTCGTAACGGAGCTCTACAGTTACCATTTGCACGGCGGTACATGTAATGCATGTCTGCCTTTTAGGCATGCAGAATTGAATTATTTTTTAGTGGCACTCTCTCTTCCCCAAAAGGTTGGCTGCCCCTGCTGCAAAGCAACACGAAGGCTAAAGGCGACGGATCTTGCAATTTTGAACTATGGTCAAGTGACGAGGACGACACCTGAGCTGGCACCCCTCTTCAAATTACCTCACCACGCCATCAGGAGAGCTTTCAGCCTTGAAAGATTTTCCGTGTATCAGTCCCTTTACACAGCAGGCCCTCAGTTCGAACCCGCAACTCGACAACATCAGCCACTAGCTCTTGACCATGACCACTCACCTACCATGGTCACTACAAGCCTCCATCATAGCTGCGGTAGACAAGTGGTCAAGGTATCGGATCATGGCTAGCGTGTCATGAGTTCGAGCCCCAGTACCACTGAAGAACCGCCGTGTAGCAGAGCGATGCACGTTAAATCTGTTGAGAGCTCAAACGTCCTCCCGTTGGTGTGGTGTTCTAGTTAGGAGAGGCGGGTGCCAGCTCAGATGTCGTCCGCGCCACTTGACCAAGGTTCAAAATTACGCGGTTCGTCGCCAAAAGCCCTCGTGTAGCTGAACAGTACGACGTTAACATTCACTCACTCACTTGTCAGTAGTCTCACTACACACATCAGCCTTACATAATACATAGGGAGCAAAAAAATAGTTTTTGAAATATCAAAGTTTTTTTTATACATAAATTGTATTGATTAGGTGAATTTTCATGATCCAAAAGTGTTTGACAGAATTCTATAAATCTATTCACAACGTGTTCAAATCAATTGTGTGATTTTTTTTTCTTTTTTCCTTTTCAGTTAATATTAGTTTTCTTATTTAATGTGTTTTTTTTAATACCTTGGGTTATTAACCTTATATTGAAAATCTGGCACAAGAAAAAAACATGAATGTTCAAAAAAGATTCAAAAACAAACAAATAAAAAAAAAATCAAACTTAGGCCTTTTTCTCTCACACACACACGTTTTACACTTTTAACAGAATTCTTTTAAAAGAAGAATTGAAAACATTTTGAAAATTTTGATCGTAGAATTTGCAAAGTATGTTTATAAAACATAAAATCTGAGGGAGAACTATAAAACCCACTTTTCCTCACACAGATTATGAAAGAATTTTTCTAGAATAAGATTCACAACCACACACACCCACACAAATAAAATCGGATAGCTCTAATTATCTCTTTGAATAACGTTAGCGACAGCTTCTAGAACATTCTAGCTTGGCGATTTTGTTGGCGTATTTTCGCTTTCAGATTACATCGCCAATTGGTACTCCCACGCGTTGTGTTGTTTACAGATCTGTGGTTCTTCCTCGCTATCCGTGGATGGTCTCTGGTCGTTTTTCTCTAAATTTTGATCGTTCGTTTCAGGATCACAGGATGTCGTAGCAGGTTAAATGTTTATTTTTAACAAACTTATTTTAATTTTATTGATTAGGGAGATATTTTAAGCTATCAGAGTTACAATTTTATCATATGAGATCTTATTCTTGACGATCGCTAATAGTTATTCCTTATAGTATGAGATGAAACTTTCATTCTTCCTAAATTTTTAAACAGAAATTTTTAAAATAATTTTTTGAAGTTATAGAGTTTTTAAGATTTTACTACAAGTTGAAAATGTTTTAAAATCTGAATCATAATTGAATTTTTTTACGAAATTAGCCATGAGTAAGTTTTATGCACCTCCATCAGTGCTTAATGTTAAGGAAGGAAAAGGTTACATATTTACTTGGGAAATTGAAAACTATTCTATGCATTTTGAAAGCTATATAGACAGTCCAGTTTTTCAAACGCCTAACGGCATGTTATGGGGAATAATTTTCTATCCCAACGGCTACAAGCAAAAAAATCACATTGGGCTCAGACTCCTTAGAATTGATACTATAGGATGCAACAAATTCTGGTGGGCAGCTCAGTTTTCTCTAGTGACAGCTCTCAAGGTGGTCAAGCCTTTGCATCCACCAGAAAGCAGATGCCAGTGGGATTCAGATGTAATCTTTGGAGATTATATGACTAAGGAGGAGTTTTTGGATAGCAGTCATTTACTTTTACCCAAAGATAAGTTGACGGTCCAGTGCCGAATATCCAGACTGCCAGAAAAGGAATTCTTGAATAAAGGCTGTTCCATAACGTCTCATATAGAGGTGAATCATCTGATAGCGATTTCTGAGTTCCCTTTCCACAGATGGTCGAAGTCCAAAAAATCTCTGACAGACAACACTTCTAGTCGAATTCAAGAGACGCCTTTTATACTGACATTTGATCCGCAATGGAACAGCAATGACGAAAGTATGAAGGTCACTTTCACCTCTAAAAAAGGACTGTCTGCTGAAAGATCCATGCTGTACCGTTTGCACATTGACCTCCTGGACGTTGACGACAATGTTCACACATCTGTGGATGAAGTACGCGTGTTCCATTTCACAGATGAAGAAATATGGACATTTGCTGGCTTTATCAAAACGAAAGATTTACTTGAAATGCAGTCCATGTTTTCAAATGATGGTTACTTCGCACTACGCTTTGAGAAATATCTAGCTTTAGCCAATACCGATCTATGTACCAGTGAGATTATTTACCATCAAAAGGAGCGCCCGGAAAAGAGTCGCTTTTGTAAGGATTTGGCGTTATTTTATCAAAGCGCACATACCTGCACCGACTTGAAGATAAAAGCTGACGGAAAGATGTTTCTGGTATATAAGACCATCATCTGCTCCAGATCTCCGGTTTTCAAAGCCATGTTGAAAAGTGACATGTTAGAGAAGGAAGAAGACGCCATTGACATAACGGATATAGATTCGGAGACTATGGGTCGACTGATACACTTCCTGTATTCGGGAAAACTGGAGAAGGACATGGATTGCTCGGCTGTTCTGGAGCTATATGCTGCCGCACACAAGTATATGATCGAGGAACTTAAAAAAGAATGTTCTGGTGTTCTAAGAGCAATGATGTCGAAGAACAATTGCCGTTCAATACAAAGCTACGCAGAAGTTTTTTCTGATAATGAGCTAAAAGATATTATCCAAGAATGGATTGATTGTATTTCTGCACAACCGAGAATACAGCAAAACAGTTCCTCCTTGTGCATGTAAGTATATACATTTATTTATATCTCAGAGTTTTGCTGATTTTTTTTTACACATTTTATTTTTTTCTCTTTGGCTTTTTAAAAAAATTCTTATTTTCTATCTTTAATCTTTTTGCCGAAGTCAAACTATTAAACTTGATGGAATCTAATTTAAATTTTACCAATTTATTACATAACATCTCTCATTGAAGTCAAATATTTTTCAATAAATGGAATACGATTAATCTTTTAAAAACAAAAAGCTTTAAAATTTTAGATTTCTATCTTTAATTTTTCACCGAAGTCAAACTTGTAAATTTGATGCAATCTAATTTAAATTTTTTATCAATTTATTGCATAACACCTCTCATTGAAGTCAAGTATTTTTTCAATAAATTGGAATACGGTTAATCTTTTAAAAACAAAAAGCTTTAAGATTTTAGAATTGTCGATGAAATTTAAAAACGAGATATAACTTTTTTTTCTTGAAATTTATTCATCAAAGAGATTGAGAATTAAGAGATAAATTACAGATAAATTAGATTGAGAATTAAGAGTAAATATTTAAGTAAATATTGTTAAATTAAGAACATATAGAGTTCAACAGTGTCTTCTGCTATTTCAGGAAATCAAAATTAGCAAACAAGAACCAAATAATCATTTTTAAACAAATTTACTTCGAAACTTTCAGTTTGAGAGAAAAAAGACTGTCCATCTTCTCTATTTGAGAAAAATAAATGATATCTAAATATAAATAAAAGATAAGGTTCTGGTGGCAAAATTTCTCCATTCAAAATCTGGCTTCAATAAAAAATTCAAATTGAATTAAATATTATTTGTCACATGAAAATAAAGTGCTATATTATTAAAAATTCATGGCAAAAACAAGTGGCGCACACAGAAATTTTTCAAAAAGGTATTCCAGGGTCGGAAATCCACCATCCTCGTTTTATGTTCTAATACGCCGCCCAACATATTCTTTTGATTTTGTCTATTTCGGGAATAAAAAAAAAGTAAAAAAGTAACTATTGAATGAATAATTAGCTTTAGTCAATAAAATTAATGATAAAAAAACTTTATAAAATTTTACGTGCCATAAACATAGGATTATTATCAATCGAAAAAAAATCAAGGGCTTTGGGAGGGGGAGGGTGTTTGGACTCGGGGACCCCCCCCCCCTCCTATATGCGCCACTGGTATACTCTCATCTGATACAATTTGACTCCTGCTTTTGAGAGGAATCTTTTGTATAAAACTATAAGGCGATTAACTTCAGTTCAAAATATATTTACGTAAGCTAACTGCTAGAAATGAGCGTGTGCTCTCTAGAAGAAATAGAACAAGATAGATCAACAGAGAACTGGTAGAATCTAGAACAAAACAAAATCTTACTGAAGAAAATTTAAGACAGAAACTTATTATATATTCATTTAAAATCATAACCCTGATAGATAAAATTGATTTTCTAGGTTTAAAAATCATATTTCTTCTCTTTTCCCATTAGATACAAGAAATGGCTTCCTTCATTTTTGAGAAGAAAATCTAGAGCTGCAGTTGTTTCTTTGAAGAGAAGTATGTGAATAAAAATATTTTGCGTTTTTTAATATTGTCTGAACCATTCATCTGAAATCATACATTTTTAAAAAAAAATTTCTCTTCTTTTTGAAAGTAGCAATTTTTCTGTTGTCATGTGGTCGGTTCAGGTGTGTTAACTTTGTCTTGAAGACAGAAAATATAAATAATTTCCAAATACATATAATTCTTTGAAATTAAAATTAAATAATTCGAATCTCTTACATATTATTTATAAAGGAATGAGGCTTCAAAAAGTGCAAAATGCTTAAAATATAATCATAATTTAAAAAATAATATGCATATGAAAATAAGAAACATTTCTGTAAAAAAGATAAATTAAGTTCTACGTTGCGCATGATATCTTCTAAAATAGTAGCTCTAATTACTAGCACTTAGTTGATTTATAAAGTTAAATGTGTGTGTGTGTGTATCCCTATAACATGTAATATTCTTATATAAATAGAATAATAAAGTATATTTTTAAAAAAAAAATTAAAAAATCACATTTTTGCACTTTTTTTTTTAAATTTCAATATTTTCAAATATTTTGAAATGAAAAAGATATATAATATCAAAAATAGGTAGAGTTTAAAGAGTATGATGCATTTTATAATTTTACAAAGTTTTATACATCAAAGGCTGCTATTTTTAAAAATAGTATGTGTTACGTAAAAATTATTTGATATTTATTTCAGAAATGTTTCATATTTTCATATACTTATAATTTTTAAAATTATCATTATATTTTAAACATTTTGTCCTTTTTTGAAAACTTATTTTTTATAAGTAATGTTTGTAAAATATTCGAATTATTTAATTTTAATTTCATAGATTATGTCTATTTCAAAATTGCGTATATTTTCAGCCCTCGAAATAAAGTTAAGACCCCTGAGACCCCGTAAGTCTCCCAGTTGTACATCAACTGAGTTAGCTTTAGAAGAAAAATATCCTTGTGTAATTAAATCAAGCATGAAATAAAGAACAATTCTAAATTTTAGTTTATTTAGAATGCACTCGTGTTTATAATAATCAATTTAACATTTTTTTAATTAAGTATTTCCTCTATCAGTCGAACAAATAGGCAAGGAATTGAGATTAAAAAAAATAAATAGATATAATTAGTTTCTTCCATCATTCAATTAAGAAAGTTCTTTCATTTTTTACATTGTGTTTATGAGTATAAAAAGTAATTCTCTTCTTCACTGATGCAAAAGCTCTGGATGAACCCTGACCTTCCTCAAAATTTCATTACATGCCATCCTGTTCTTGGCTAAGGTTTTACACTTTGTCTCTTAAATAGTTTGCAAGTCTTTTTACAAGCAGTCAATCCCTTTAAGTGTTGGTCGTCCCCTTTTTTGAGTACTAAAGGGTTCAGAAAAAAAGATATTTTTCATGGCTTGATTGTCATCCAATCTTAACCCATTTAATCCTATGTAATGCTGCAAATTTAAGAATATCTTGTCAGAGTAAAGTAAGCACAGTTTATCCACTTAAGCGTAGTTCATTTGTCTACACTAGGCAACATCAAAACTGTTTCGGCTCAAAAATACTGCTAAACACGAAAATCATCATAAAAACTTCAGATTAGCTCTTGTTTTCAAGAATCAGAACTCGCTATTCATAAATAGCTGTATTTTTACTCATCTTTACTTTCTGTGTATAATCGTTTTGATGTTCATTTGAGCGGGTAGATGGAAGCTCTTACCTCGGAACGATTTTAATTTCAAGAAAAGGCGTGTAATCGCGCCACCTTTCTTCAGGTACGTTTTGAGTCTAACCTAGAGCATTAGTAGAACAAAGAACAGGCAATAGTGCAGGATTCAAGTGATATTCGCTGTTTTTCGTCTTACAACTCAAGGTAAATCAACTACATTTAGGTCTCAAAGAATAAGTGTGGTATAAGGATTTTTAGACAGCAAAAAGGATGAGAACTATCAGGATGAGTTGGTGAAAGAATTCCTACAAAATTTTCATGGCCCAGGATGCAATGTCTCTAAAGATTCATTTCTTACATTCCCGTCTTGATTTTCCCCCTTAAAAACTGTGGAACTGCAAGCGATGTGAATACGGTGAAAGGTTTCGCCAAGATATCACAGCAATGGAACGTATATATCAGGGTCGTCGGGATGAATCAATGCTCGCAAACTACTGCTGGACAGGGATAACTTGGGATACTCGGGCTTCGATATACAAGAGGCAATTTAAAAGGAAATGTTCACAGGAAATAAACTAAAAAATACTACTGATTTCTGATTATGAGCACGGTTTCTAGAAACATGACTTTTTGTACTGTATGTATTAGTTAGTAATGTTTTGTTCTTCAAATTTACCAATAAATTGATGGATGGGCTGTGGTATATCTTAAAAACAAGAGATAATAAATATATTTCATTTACATATTCATTTTTTTTCAACCCAAAATTAGTAAGAATAGGCTATTTAAAACTAGAAAACAGACAAAAAGTTGTTTTTTTGTTGCCTAGTGTTATTTAATTGCCGTATTTGCTCGAATCTAAGTCACCATCGATTCTAAGCCACACCCCATATTCTCAAAAAGTTTTTGGGAAAAATTCAAAAGTTGTGTAAAAGGCTCATCAGTATCCGATACGAAAGAAATAAAAAAAAATTAATGAGAAATAACAAAAAGTTAATTATTTACTTATTTTACCACTATTAAAAACTTTCAAATACATACATGAATCTCATAATTACTTTAACCGTCAGTATCATGCTTCAAAAACCATTCGTCACTCCCTTTGTCCCAACTGACCAACTGACTTCGGAATTTGTGACGATGTCGTCTTCCGAGCTATCTAATGCATTTGTAATGCAACCTATTTTTGTTGAAAGAATGAATTATAGAAGAATGTAAAAGGATTATTAAAAACTAAAATTATGTCATTTTACTTACGCCATCGACGTATGTTTGTTTCATTCATGCCAAATTATCAATGCTCCCTGCTCTGTTTCCGTTTTTTCTCTGCATATAAATTGCCTTCTTTTTGAAACTTGCGTCATAGTGAACTCTAGTTGATGCTATTACCGATATCTTTTATATTTAGGCGATTAAAAGAAAGCGTATGCAAAAAATTTCCTAATACTATATGACAACGTGGTTAGGATAGACCTAATACTGGCAATACACTGCGGAATGGGATAAGTCATCCTTTCAATTGGAAAGAATGGGCGGTTACATTTTTCCTTTTTGAAAAGGTAGAAATTCGATTTCCTCATCCAACAAATGTTTTGCCACCGATTCTAAGCCGTACTAGATTTTCAGGACAAAGGAAAAATATTGCGGCTTAGATTCGAGTTTTCCGGTATTTTATTTTTGTTGTCATTATCGTTAAATTTAAGGTTTCAATTTGATTAATTTTTTTTTTATTTATTTCTTTTTCCTGAGTTTCCACAAAAGTCAACAAACACTCACACACAAAATGAACACTGATTAACATATTAGCCAAATCCAAAATATATAATAGCTCGCATTTTTAGGTAACATACCTCTCTTCAAGAGAAGTCTGAAAGTAAAATTAGTAAGATAGACAAAAAGCTGCTGAGCTTGCTGCCTCAAAATATTAAGTCTTGGATAAGATAATTCTTTTATAACAATCTGCATAAAATTTACTTCCCTGATCTTGAATATCGAATATAGTCAAGCCTAAAAACTGTACTTCGAATAAAATTCTCGATATTTGGAATTTTATCTCATATTGCTATTTTTCAGGTAAAAAAGATGATGAGAAAGTTGAGCCAAAAAAAAAAATGTTCTAATAAATGCTATTTTTGTTGTTAATATAAAACTTTATGTAAGAGGAATCTCTGGAATTATTCAATAGTTGTAATAGACATTTTAAGAATCCCGTGAAATGTAATTCTAGAAAAAACTTATAAAAATTCAAGAAAGCTTTTTTAAAATTTTTTTATGAATTACCAAGAGTTGAAAACCTGAAAGAAAATGAAACGATAAAGTTTATCTATATCTATACACACATATATGTATGTATAGATATAGATAAAAATACACATATATATATGTGTATTTAAGAATTAATATTTCCATAAAATGTCGGAAATCAATTACAAAAATTAAATTCATTTTTTATACAAAAAATACATTAAGAAAATAATATAATTGAGTGTAAATCATAAGCAATTTCAATGACCTATAGTCTATATCTATTTATATTATATCAATCTCGCGTGTCAAATGTTGTTTAAATAAAATTCAAATAATTTGTTGCACACAAGTAAATTTCAGAAATTTGAAACGTAGGTAATTAACTACAAAGATCTATATATAGTGTTAGAAGCATTGCTGATTTAAGCTTATTTCGGGCCCTGGGCGCCGAAGATCTACAGGCCGCCATGACACTGGCAGATCAAAATTTATTACCAGAAAACCTGGTTAAGTCCAACTTATTCGGGCCCTTCTGGGTGCCCGCCCCAAGCGCCCAATGGATAAACCGACACTGGCTAGAAGTCAAGGATAGTGTTAGATCAGGGGTTGGAAACCAATGACACGCGAAAAAATTCTCATTGGCAATCTGCACTTTTGTAAAATTGTGTCAATTTTGAGTGGATGAAATTGATAAATTTGCAATGAACCGAATTTGACAAACATCTTATTTTAGATATTTATGGAATTGCGAAAGTATCTGAAAGGTAAATGTGTACAGCTATTTTGTAAAGTATTGAATGCAGAGGCGGATTAAGGTAGTTGGAGGCCCTTGGTGGTAAAAGGTTTGAAGCCCATGGGCTTAAGAGTCGAAAAACTAAAATAGTGGAAAGAGTTGCTTACTTTAAGTTCTCAAAATAAGTTCTCAAACTCATCAGTTAAAGAAAACTCATAACTGTATATAAGAAAAATTAAAAACCTTACTTAAGAGCTTACAGTTTTGCTATACGGTTTAATTTCTCTTTGGCAAATTCATCAATTATTTTTACCATATCTATTTGTCCAAAACATTTTATTCTGCATATAATAGGGTCATGTTGTTTTCAATTTGTCTTTTCTCCCATAGTACTTCTTAAATTATTTTTTATCACGTTTTAAAACTGAAAAAGATCATTCACCTGATGCATTCGATATCGGTACTGTTAAAAATATTTTCAAAAGTTTTTCTACGTTAGGATTTCTTTTGCATCTCGATAAATTTCTAGTGGGGGTTTAACTGTATCTTTGTTTTCTTTTCATTTCTTGTTCCAAGGTGGCGTGGTTGGTTTGTCGCTGGCCTTCTGCACTCATCAAGCGTGGGGCTCCTACCAGCGCTGGGGGCCCCCGGTGGCCGCCAGTCTATATCTTAAATGAAGAACTCTTTCCTCATGAAAAATATTTCGAGTTCGCAAAGAAATTGCTTAACTGAATGCTCAAAATCGTTTTAAACTGAAAGTCACAAATTATACCCCTAGTGTTGCGATGTGAAAGTAGAGCAGTGCGAGCATTAGGTTTGCACATTAAAATTTTTATTTAACTATAATGAAGGGAAATACTTATATTTCATGTTGTCGATATCTTATTTTAATAAATATGTTTAAAAATACATAGTATTTGTTCTCAATTTTATTTTTATAAATTTATATTGAAGAAATAGTTATATTTTTTATATGCTGTTTATTTTTATTCTAAAATATCTTTAAAAAAATGCAACATTAATGTATAATAAAAATGTTAGTGTAGATATTATTGACCTCTTCATGCATTGTTGTGGGAATCGAATTCAAAATGCCCACTGTGGGGCATGCTAAATCATATTGGTAGATTGGCTTGGCATTCCACAGCTAAAAGGTTGCCGACCCTTTTGCTAGACGCTCTCATAGGAATCAGATGAAGAATTCAGTCACACTTACTTTAACGTTATATGGTTGGAATTATTTATTTCGCTTATTTATATATAACAGTCAAACCATATTTATATGTACCATTTTTAGTAAGACGATATATATTTGATCATCTTTTTCAATAGTTATTTTATTAAAGAAAATTCTGTATAAAGGTAATAATTATATTGTAGGTATTAATATACTACATTACACTTTTATAATCTTTAAATTAAGAGAGAGAGAGAGAGAACGATTATTATTAAAATAACCTGTCTAATTAAACAAATGTGTATTATTTTTTAGGCAACCCCGTCAATAATATATCACTACTTGTCAATAGATAAATGCTGAACAGAAAGATATTTCGATGTAAAATTTTTTATGACTTTACACATTTACAATAAATATTATTAGCTCAAGACATTTTCAATAAAAGCTATAGTTAAGTTAATTAAAATATTAAAATTATATTGTTTAGCTGTAATATGTGAGATATACTTTAGTTCTAATTTGTTCCTAATCCATATTTCTTTTATCATTTCAGATTTTTTATGCCAGTGATTCTTGTAAACGAGCTTTTTTTTTAATGCAAGTAATTCTTTTTCCCTTCTTTTTTGCTAATATAAATATCTTCCTTATACAACGGGTAAATAAATATATTAGAATGCATCCCATTGCGAAAATATTTGCTTATAACAATTAGTTCTAATTGAAAAATATACATGTAGGCTAATATGTAAGTACCGAAAAGTGTGTTCACAATTTAAAAAGAATAACTTAAGGCGATATGGTACCATCTTCACAATTTTTTTATTTTCAATATTTGATATTTGGTGTTAATTGCATTTTATAAAAGTTAATATTTAATAATATTCCATACAATTTTTTTTTTTTAATATTTGCAAAATGTTTGTAAAATTTAAATTTTTTTAGCTTTTTAAAGCATTTTTTAAATTCTTAAGGCTTTTTTAAATATGTCTCTTTTCTTTCAAAATTTTTTTCCAAGTACCTTATAAAATACTACATAAAACTATGCATGGTGTTTTTTCTGCTGTGGCTCTTTAATTTTTTATTAACTTTTTTATAGTTTAACTTCCAAAAAATCCCAAAAAACATTAATTTTGATTTTGAAATTTTTTAGAAAATGTACTAAACATGTTAGAGTTAATTTCACATACACAGTTTTACAAAACATACATTTCAGAACATGTATAAAAAATTCAAACCCATACTTCAATTATCAAAAAAGCCTTAGGGTTTTGAATAACAGTATATGTACAAAAATTTAACATGGAGAAACACGAGTTTGAAGTTTTCATTCCATGAATAGCATGACATAATATTCATCGAATAGTCTGAAACTTTTATGAAATGTTAATTAGCTTATTTAAAACTACTTACCTTAAAAATTGCACAAATGTAGAACAATTAAACAGTATACTGCCATAATGAATATATAGAAAAAAACGAATGAAAGATCAATATTTCTTAAAACTATATCTTAATAATTATAAAAAAATAAATACACACACTTCAGAGCTAATTCCATGCTCAGGTTAATGCACAACATGTACAAAAGATGTTTATGCCTTTATTTTTTATTTCCATGATTTTAAAAGCCTTCGCATGTTAAATATTGTACACGAATAAAAGAAAAATCGAATAGCAATTTATAGGTAAAATACATCAAAATCTAAGAACTGTATATGTGCATTTGTTTAAATAAATATCTTAAAATATTTTAATAATAAAAGTGTTGAATCTCGCACACATGGGACATATATACATCACGAAAAACAAATATATAAAAATGGGAGAGTTTTTCTATTCTTGCGAATTAGATTTTTAATTATCTGAGTTATCAAAATAAGATTTAGTATTTGTGCTTTGGGAGAATTCGTTTTGAAGTTTAAATTTCATTCATAACATATCATATAAAGCACGCACAACTTTTTAATCTTGACCAAATCCATTTGATCTCCCCCCCCCCCCAGTAAATAATTCACAAACTAGAATTTTTGCATGAATTGCACAATTCTTTCTTAAAATGATTTATTACTCCATATATAATGTCAATCTCATTGATGCGCATTAGAAAAATAATTAATTCATTTTTTATCAGGCTCTTTTCTAGCAGATAATCTGAGATGTAGGCGTAGTAGTTGTTGTTTAGCATCAAACATTGCTCCATTACTTAATGAAAAATGCAGATAAGGCTTTGAAATTTTGCAGGCGTATTAATAAAGATTTGGGGTATCAAATAAGCCAATAAAAATATTTTCAACTGTTTAATGTTTTTAGGTACCATATCGTCTTAAGGTATCCGACTACTAGCGACAACTTTTTAAAAAAATTGGAGATATAGGGATTTTGATTTTAGATTCTTTTAGTACATTTTAAGTAAAATATGCTAAAATTAAGAAGGGAAAAAAAAACTATTATTACTAAACTGGGGAAAAATTGACATAAAACAGCATAAACGCGGCCCATTTTGTACCAAAAATTTATGAACAAATTCTTTTGTGAATTCTTCTTCTATGAACAATTTCAATTCAATTTTTCATCTCTGATATGTTGCTATATTATTCATTTTTAAAATGACTTTCAGGATAAGAGATATTTTAATTTTTGCAAATACTAGTTAGTTATTATCTGAAATTGCTTAAAAAACAGTGATTATAATAGCATAAGGGACTGTAAATTTTGTAATAAAACAGTGATTGATAAATCTGAAGATTAAAACACTTCTACTATTATACAGAACATACACACGAAATTTCAGTTAATTATTTTCAAAACTTTTTTAGCAATCGCGCTGGCCGCATTTGAGCATTTTCAAAAATACACATTTCGAGTAAAACGTGTTTAAAAGTGTGGCATCTTGCTTAAAGGAATGGCATCTGCTTTTACTAAAACACTTGTAGCTTTTGTTCTATAGAACGGAAAATAATAAACTTGGTATTTTGATAAAACTAATAAAATGGCATATAAAATAAAATCACAAAAAAATTGTCAATTTTTGGCAAAATTCACAATTATAGTGTAGTCGGATACCTATGATAAGACGGAGAATTATTTATATTATTTAAAACATGTATGTTTAATATTCGTACACGATCAATGTTTGCAATAGCTTCTATAAGATTCAGTTCAAGCAGTTTTTTCAAGAATTACAATTTTTTTATTTAAAAGTTGTGTGATCAATTCAATCCCAAAAAATCAATTCAATTTTAAAATTATAATAAATTTTTTCTCAATTTGTGGCAAAATAAAGATTAAAAATAGTTACAACAAATTTAGTTTTTTAAAAAGAAAATCTTTTTTTTTAATGCACATTGCAAACACAATCTTCGTACTACTCAAATTAACTAAATAAAAATATTTTGGTGTAAACGCCAACCTTAATTTTTTTAAAATTATTTATTGAGTATTTTTTAATATAACATGAAACTTTTTAAACAGTGTCGTAAAGTTGTAATGCAACTTTTTGAAATTAGTTAACTTTTCATTATCTTTTTTGTGCTTATAATGTAATCATTATCTTTTTAATGCATATAATGTATTAATTATCTTATTTTGCTTATAATGTATTTATTATCTTTTTATGCTTTTATGTATTCATTATCTTTTTATGCTTATAATGTATTCATTATCTTTTTATGCTTATAATGTGTATTCATTATCTTTTTATGCTTATAATGTGCATTCATTATCTTTTTATGCTTATAATGTGTATTCCTCATCTATTTAATATAGATAATGTGTTAAATATATTTTTATGCTGTATAGGATAAAATATTTTTTAAACTGTATTTTGATATTTAATACATATGTTTGTAGCAGAATTTACTGTCTAATTTTTTTTTTTTTTTAATTTTGCATAGTTTACTGTTAATATATGAATTTGTAATTTTGGTAGATCATTTGATAATTAGAAAAAAAATATGAAAAGTTTTTATATATCTCTTATTTTTATACAAACTGAAATCTATTTTCTTGAAATTTTAGGTTCTCAAAGCCCAGAAGAAAAAAGAGACGCACACGATCTATTTTTGGCCTCTCTGGATTCTCATATATTTCACCAAATTATTTCTCTTCTATTTCCCCCGAAAGATCAGACGGACAATAATTCTCAAGATTAAATTTAAGTTGAAACCAAACATTCCTTTTTTCATCTAGAATTTTTTTAAAAAAAAGTTTTTATTCTCTCGATGCAAATTTCATTTCAAGCACTCTCGCAACATTTTTATTTTCGAAAAATATTGTACAGTAGAGCGTTGGGCGGCAAAATGCTGTTGGGCTCAAGGAAATCTCTGTCTGTGTAACAATTATTTAATTATCTAAGAAACACAGACAGCGCATATCGTTGACAAAATAAATGGGCAAAGGACATGGATGACTTTTTATAGCGACCACGTTGTCTCCTCACCTAGCCTTTACTGAAGATGTGTGGTCACTAGAGGGCGCTTCTCTCGCTTTTGTACCTTCAGTTACAGTTATTGTAACAAGAGCTGTTACAGTACTCAAGTTTTATGTGCGAAGTTTGAATCAACTCTAATTTTGGATTCAAACCTGATAATTTCACATTTTGAGGACTTAAAATGAAAATAGATTTTTATAGCTCCATAATGGGCTATTGCCTTCATAAATCCGAATTATATGTTTATCGACAAGGAAGATTTGGAAAGCGTTTCCTCTCTCATAGTTTCCACAGAGAACCGTTAGTGTGCTCATTAAATTTACGAACTTACTTTTCTTTTCAGAGTCTATAAGTTGATTATTTCGATACTTTTTACAAGTGATGTTTCAAATTTACGAATTATCTGTAGAATTTTTTGCATATATGATGATTTTAGTCTAGAAATTGACTCATTCAATGATCTAGTCAAGTGCTGTCTAAGTTCTATGAAATGACTAATTAATTGGTTTGTGTTCATCACGCTTTTATCAAATGGCTACATAAATGCTTTGCAGTAATGTTTCATATCAAGGAAATGAATAATTATCAGTTTTGCACACATAATATGTCAACTGTATGTATTGTTTACTGTGTGTGAAGGATATCTGTAGTTTATGAAATGATTAACTTCTTTGAACTTGAATATGTTTAATGTATGAATTGACTAATCTATGCAAAGTTTATGAAATGACATATTTATTGCTTTGTTCAAAGGATATCTAGAGTCTGTGAAATAATGATGTGTACAAATGATTTTTACAAATGATGTGTCGAATCTGTTGAATAAGACTTGAAGTGACCAAATGCTGTGTGCAAATAATATTTTGAGTTTATGAAATGATTCACTCCTTTGAACAAGAATATATTTAGTGTATGAATTGACTAATCAAATGCTTTGCACAAATTCTATCGGGAGTTTACGAAATGATCCGCTAAATGTTATGTGCAAGAGGTACTTCGTGCCAGTGAGTTGATGATGTGAATAAATGCTGTGTGCTAAAAATATCTCGATTTCATGAAATGATTAATCCTTCGAACAGGAATATCTTTAATGCATGAGATGACTAATTAAATGCTTAGTGCACAATTTCATCCGGAATTTTTGAAATGACTAGTTAACTGTTATGGTAAAGGGATATTTCGAGTTAATGAATTGATTAACTGAATTATTTTGACAAATGATGCCTCGAATTTAAAGAAGTTTTTAAGTGATCAGATGTGCTCTGTGCAAAGGGATGTGTACAAATTATTTTTACTAACGATGTGTCGAATCTGTTGAGTGAGTCTTTAAGTGTTCAAAAACTGTGTGCAAATGATGCCTGGAGTTTTTGAAATGATGATGTGTACAAATAACTTTTACTAATGGTGTAACGAATCTATTGAGTGAGTCTTTAAGTGTTCAAAAGCTGGCAGTTTGCAAATGATACTTCGAGTTTATGAAATGAACATGAATATCTTTGGTGTATAAATTGACTACTCAAATGCTTAGCTCAAAATTCTGAATTAAAGAATTTATGAAATGACTAGTTAATTGTTATGGTCAAAGGATATCCCTAATCAGTGAATTGATTAACATAATTATTTTGACAAATGATGCCTTGAATATATAGAGTGAGTTTTTATGTGATCAAATGATATGCGCAAAGGATATCTTGAGTCTGTGAAATGATGATGTGTACAAATGATTTTTACAAATAATGTGTCGAATCTGAGTAAATGAAATGATGAACTCCTTTGAACATGCACATGTTGATTGTATGAAGTTCCATCCGGAGTTTATGAAATGACTAATTAATTCTTATGTGCAAGGGATACCTCGAATCAGTGAAATTATATTGACAAATAATGCCTTGAATATATAGAGTGAGTTTTTAAGTGATCAAATGATTTTCAAAGGATATCTCGAGTCCGTGAAATGATGATGTGTATAAATGATTTTTACAAATAATGTATCGAATCTGAGTGAGTCTTTAAGAGACCAAATGCTGTTTGCAAGTGATATTTCGAATTTATGAAATGATGAACTACTTTGAACATGCACATGTTGAATGAAAGGAGTTCCATCCGGAGTTTATGAAATGACTAATTAATTGTTTTTTTTTTCAAGGGATACCTCGAATCAGTGAATTGATTAATTAAATTATGTTGAAAAATGATGTCTGGAATCTATTGAGTGAGTCTGTAAGGAATCAATTGGTGCGTGGAAATGATATTTTGTGTATACGAATCAACTATGAAGTTTTTGCACATGTGTGCAGAAATTGATGCTCAATGGTGTCTAGATTCTATGAAATGATTTATTTTTTCTTTATGGTCGTGAGTTATGCCAATCTATACGCTAATTAAATTATTTTTAAAATGGTGTTGCAAATCTAGGAATTGGGTAACTCGAGTAAGAAAGTGATTATATTAAATACTTTGCGTTCATGATGACTCAAGTATAAGAATAGATTCATTAAATGGTCTGTTTAATGGGTGTCTAGACTCTATGAAATGTGCTCGTGATTCTTCTAGGAGCTGACATATTAATTGCTTTGTGCAAATTGTATATCGGGTCTATGCATTGATTAATCGAATGTTACAAATTCTATATCCAAAGTTTATGAAATAACTTGTTAAATTTCTTTGTGCTATAGATGTCTCGAGTTTGTGAATTGATTAATTGAAGGATTAATGAAATATTTCTTTTAAATAATGAATCAAGTTTATAATGTGATTAATTTAGTTCTACATACGAATGATATCTTGAGTTGATGAATTGATTAATTAGGTGCAGTGTTGAAGTGATGTCTTTATAGTTTATTAAATGTTTAATTGACTAGTTTATGCCAGTGATATCTTGAATGTATGAATGAATTACCTAATTTGTTACGTACTAATGATCTTTCAAATGTACGAATTGACGTATTAATTGTTATTTATAATTGATGTCAACAGCATGCAAATAAAGCAATTGAATGCTTTATGTTATGTACAAAATATGCCTAGAGATTATATGAATCAGTTAACTAAATATTTCGTAGAAATAAGTTTTTGAGTACGTGAAATGCTGTGCGCAACTAATATCTCGAGTTTAATGTGGTGATTAGCTTTCTTTTTATGTACTTACATATCTCGAATCTTTGGATTCAATGTTTAAGGTATCCGACTACCCAGTACCGGATTACTCATTAGACGGAGTAGACAATTGCCTATGGGCCCCACGCTTTTTAGGGGCCAACAAGAGCGTGTTCTTTTTTTCAGTGTCAGTGCTCCTAAAACAGGCCATAGGGCCCCAAGAATTTGACTCCCTAGGGACCTCCATGTCATTTAATCCGACACTGCGACTACCCTAAAATTGTGAATTTTGCCTGAAATTAACAATTTTTTCATTTTACTTTATAGGCCATCTTATTAGCTTTCTAAAAATACCAAGTTTATTCTTTTCCGTTCTCTAGAACAAATACTACAAGTGTTTTAGTAAAAGCAGATTCCATTACTTTAAGCAACATGTCATACTTTATAACGCGTTTTACTAGAAATGTGTTTTTTTTTAAAGTGCTCAAAGGGGCCAACGATTACTAAAAAAGTTTTAAAAGTAATTAGCTAAAATTTTTTGTGTATGTTCTGTATAATAGTAGAAGTGTTTTAACCTCCAGATTGATCAATCACTGTTTTATTACAAAATTTATAGTCCCTTATGTGAATATAATCTCTGTTTTTTTAAGCAATTTCATATAATAACTGAGATAAAGGGCTCTAGTTTTTGTAAAAATTAAAATATCTCTTATCCTAAAGGTCATTTCAAAAATAAATAACATTGCAACACATCAGAATTGAAAAATCGAACATTTCTTCATAAATTTTTGGTACAGAATGGACCGCGTTTATTTTATTTTTTGTATATTTTTACCAGCTTGTTCCCCATTTTAGTAATAATAATTTATTTTTCTCTTCCTAACTTTAGCATATTTTTCTTAAAATGTCTAAAGAAATCTAACAACAACAACAAAAAAATCCCCATATCTCCATTTTTCCAAAAAAAAAGTTGTCGCAAGTAGTCGGATATCTTAATACTTGGACGAATTATTTCGACATATTAATTATTTTTTTTCCAAATGGGCTGCATTTTGGTAGATAAGCCTTGTAGACACAGCTAGTCCTCCAAGAGTGAGAGCCATTTCAGTGGTGGCACCATCTAGTGGTGGCTTTCGCTACCAAATAAACATATTAATTTATTAAGTATAATTTACAAGTGATATCTCGAGCATACATATTCATATCAATTAAATATGTGTTGTGTTTATCTTATTTATTTAGTCTATGAAGAGTTTTTTAACTGATATGTGCCAATATTTCTATTCTATTAAATGACTAATTCAATGTTGTCTGATAGTGATGTCTCTTCTAAAGTTATCGCAATGTTTTTCTTTTTTTTTTATAAAAAAAAAACCTTGTTATAAAGAAGCTTAGTATGAGACAAAAAGTTATTTGGTTGTTTTCAAACAAGTTACTATTTTTATGATGAAACAATGGGCTAAATTCAGGTGACGTCATACTTACATGATAAATGTAAAATTGTTTTTCGAAACAATCAGCTCATACGCCTCACGCTGTAGCCAACTTTCGTTTTTTAGAAAAACTTTTGAAGTGGCGCGCTTATCCGGAGGACAGAACCCGGGACCTTTGGATCCAAACCGTGTATTTTAACTACTATACCAAAATGATCACTTTAGTACGGAGGTCGTTACTGGCTTATATAGATGATACCGCTACACACTCTCCTACCTGTGAGTGGGTGGTTAGGCGAACGAACGATATAGTTGCAAATGCGAGCGGTTAGTTATTGGTGTTGATTGGAGGAGTTGCGTCGAGTGAGACGACTTTGTTAGCTACGTCAAGTGAGTTAGATGACTTTGTTAGCTGCTTCTAGGGAATTTTCAACGAGTTATTGGTTGCTCTTCTTGCGGATAAATGGCGGCACGACAGTTCAGAAAGTTTCGTAGCTCAAACCAGGGTCAACAAAGTGGCGCGCTTATCCGGAGGACAGAACCTGGGACCTTTGGATCCGAAACCGAGTAACTTAACCACTATACCAAAATGATCACTTTAGTACGGAGGTTGTTACTGGCTTATATAGATGATACCGGTACACTTTCTTTTAAAAAAATACATATTTGCCAAAAGTAATGATGCAGATAGTTCAACAAGATGCACTTACAGTCAAAATAAGAACTTTTTAAAATCTCTTATAACTTTTGAAGAATTTTAATGTTTAAAGATCTTTACCCAATAATCAAATCTGAAATTGGATTTTACAAGCAGAACAAGAAATACCACACAAGTGTAATGTCAATTTTGAATTCAATGGAAAACACGTGATTACTTTAACCACGTGACCGCCATGTGAATTTAGTCCATTGCTTAGAACTAGATGAATGCAACTCAATGTTTTGTGATGCTGCAAATAGTTAAAGAATATTTATATAATGTATATGAGATGAATTTTATAATTGTGTTACTTGGTGCAGATTCATATAGCAATGAAATGCAGAATTCAGTGGCGTACACAGACTACTTTTATTAAGTACAGTGGAGTACACAGACCTCTCTTATGGGGAGGGGGGTTGCATTCTAAGAAACACATCCCAGTGGTCCTGAAACTGTGTTCCACGGAACCCTGGGGTTCCACAAGGTATACCCAGAGATTCCACGAGTCACAATAAAAAAATCGAAAAAACTAAGTATGTATGTAAAATGGATTCACGTTCTCTGTGAAGTTTCCATAGTTACAATATGTAAAGCTCATCCCCCCCCCCTATTCATTTGAACTGAAAATTTTATTTACAAGGGGTGATCAAATGAAAAGGTACGAAACGACACGGTGGGTACAAATATAGACTTTATTCAAAATATACACCATAGGCCTGAGCACAACGATCCCACTGATGAACAAGCCGCAGGATTCCTTGTTCCCAGAATTCCTGTGGCTGTGACGAGACCCAGTCCTTCACAGTGTCCTTGAGTACGTCGTCCGAGTTGAAGCGCTTTCCTTTCAGGTGTTTCTTCAGTGGACCAAACACATGGAAATCGCAGGGTGACATGTCCGGACTGTAGAACGGATGGTCCAACGTCTCCCATTGGAACTTGTCCAGTTCCATTTGTGTGACTCTGGAGACGCGTGGACGCGCGTTATCATGGAGCAGAACCACACCCTCCGTGAGCAGCCCCGGTCTTTTATTCTTGATGGACCTGCGTAGGCGTCGGAGTGTCTCACAGTACACATCGGAGTTAATGCTTTTTCTGTGCTCGAGTAATTCTGTGCTCGCATCATTTGGACGCCGCTTTTTATAAGAGCCTTTGCTCTCTCCTGCGCATGCGGACACCCGCGCATGATCCGATCCCAGTCAGAGTCTCCAATGGCATCCCGAGATGTCTCGCTGCATTCTCCCTTGGCGGAATATGCAAATATTTAACTGTTTCATTTTTATGTCGTTTCGTACCTTTTCATTTGATCACCCCTTGTATTAATAATAACTTTATTTTGCAACATTTTTATTATAGCATAATAAAAGAATATTCAAACGTGCGATTTATCTTTATAAATACTTCGTATTAGATTGTGTGAATATTCTTCTGTTTACTATCTCGGGTTCCATAAGATATTTTTATACTTGTTAATTAGCACAATATCTTGCAAAACTAAATAGTTTTCTAATGAAAAATGCACCTTTTCAATGCGTGGATATAAAACCCCTATAATGAAGGAGAAGAAACAATTTATCAATAGATTCGATGTTAAAATCTAAATTCAAGCTAGAACATCTTCTAAATTTTAGTTTGCAAATTCATGTAAAATGCCGGGATTTCTCACCCTACTATAAACATTTTAAAACCACTCAAAACATTATGTTTAAGTTAAATATATTTTTCGACGTAAGTGGCTACAATAACAACTTATAACTCAGAATATGTAATGCATTGCATTTAATCTCAGTTGATTAAAAGATTTCGACAGTTTGTGTGAAAAAAAGCAAGCACATATCCCAGTTACTAAACAGAATGCATGGATAAGTGACACTTGGATCACAAATTAATATTGTTAATGATTAAATTATATTTAAAAAGTTATATTAGAATTTTTTTAGTAATACATGCAAATCTTTTTAATTGCCTTTACATAAAGTGCTCATAACATGTTGATCTACTTTAAGTATTATTTTGAGATATATTCTTTGAAGTATATGAGTGTGGAATGCGGTTCTACAAAAATACTTTCTAGTTCTAGGGGTTCCACGAAAACACATTCTAGTTCTAGAGGTTCCATGAGTTGAAAAAGTTTGAAGACCACTAAAGTAGACGAAAGCACCAAGGGGTAATCTCGGTAAAAATTAAAAATGTGTTGGTTTCTTGGGGGAGGGTGATTGATTCTCCACCCCCTTGTGTATGACACTGATTGGGGGAAGAGTTATATTTTTAAAAAAAAACGTAAAAGAAAGCGCCAGGCGTAGTTTTTGTGCTAAAAATTTAAATTCTGTTGATCTATGGGGGGTTGAACTCCAAAATCCCAGCCCTGTGTGCGCCACTGGCAGAGCTGTTCAGAATATGAATTCATTGTTATGCTAATAATATATATTTGTCGTTTTAAGAAATCAAGAATTATTACAAACTCAATATCAATTTTTTAATGTACTTGTTCTCTTAAAGGCAATTGTTGAAGCCTTTAAATATATCACAGCATTTTAATGCATTCTTACAGCAATCTTCGTTTATTGTGATAGAATGGAACAGAAAATGGAAACATTTTATCAGACTGACAAAAATGCTCTAGCTTTAACATGAATATAACATACCAAGTAAAGAGAGACCCTTTTTTAAGAGAGACAAGAGAAAGTATATTATTCTTTTTCCCATTTGTGTGAATACATTGTTTTTACCTCATTACAATACACACCGATGAGCCAAAACATTATGAACTCCTACTCAATACGTTATACCACTTTCTGCCTGCAAAAACGCTGCAACTCGACTTAACATGGGTGCCATAAGTTCCTGGTAAATGACTGGAGAAAGGTTGTGTCAAATGTCTAAGCAGTGGTCATATAAAGTCGAGATATTCCGACATGAAAATGTTTGATCTCTGAGTTGCCTTTCTATGAAAACCCAAATGTGCCCTATCAAGTTAAGATCCGCCAAGTTAGGTGCCCTGAACATTAATTGGAATTCATCTTTATGCCCCTCGAACAATTCTAGCCTTGGAACTTGGGGTGTTGTCCTGCTGGAAGATTCCATTTCCAATTGGGAAAACAGACGCCATGTAAGGGTGCAACGGATCCGCAGTTTTGCTCAAATCAGCCAGCAACTTTCATGGTCTGTTATACTACAACTAAGGGTCTCAGAACCGCCCATGAGAACATCCCCCAAAGCATAATACCACCCCAAACAGCTTATACATAATCTGCAGTGCCGGATTACTCATTAGGCGGAGTAGGCAATTGCCTATGGTCCCCACACTTTTTAGTGGCCCACAAGAGCGTATTCTGTTTTCTGCTAGTGCTCCAAAAACAGGCTGCAGAGTCCCGAGAATTCGACTGCCTAAGGGCCTCCATGTCGTTAAATCCAACACTGATAACCTTATGTACATGGCGAGAGCAACTATTCCATTGGAAGAGAGACCCTGTACCCTGACACGACCAATGACGGGGTGAATGAGAAATCATGATTCATCCGACCTAGCAAATCTGTACCACTTCTCCATGGTCTATCTCGATGTTCCTGGACCCATTGAAGGTGTAGTTAATAATAACCTTGGTCAACAAAGGCACACGAGTGGGTTGTTTACTGTGAAGTACCATATCCTACAGTGTCCGCTGAGATTTGTAGTTTGAAACACTTGTACTCGGATTGCATTGTATTGGGCTGTGTTCTGACGTACTGTCTGGCGACGATATTGTTTTACTATAAGCGGGACAGTCCCCAATGTTCTTTTTCTTTGATGATGCGTGAGCGCCTAACAGCTAGGATTCTATTGCTGGTTTCCCAGTCATTTGCCCATTTTACACAAATATTGAATACTTCAGATCGCGAAAGCCTGCCAATCGTGCTTATTTGGAAATACTCGTTCCAAATTTTTGGGCCATTACAATATGCCCTATAATAAATTCGCTTAGATCAGCAGCCTTTCTTATCACAAAAATAAATACAGGAATGATTCTTTACCATCTCCAGTGTAGTTAAAATACCATTTTCTATTAATCACGTGGCCTCCACGTCATCCAGACGAATTCATTGAAAAATATGGTGGTGCTCATAATGTTTTGACTCGACAGTTTACAAACATATATATATATATATTCCATGTTTTGTTTTTTGTTCTTTTATATCAAATGTATTATCAATGTATATGCTTATTATGAATAAAAGGTGCATATTTACTGAAAGAATGTCTTTAAATTATTGAAGACTTAGTCTGATGGAAAAGTTATAGCTGCTTTAGCTCTAATGATATAAGGAATTTTTCTTACCTGAAGAAATATTTCCTTTTGTGAACATAGCTTTGAGGCCCAGTGACCAATTGGTAGCGTATCGCGCTTCCACACCACAGGTTCTGGATTCTATCCTCGGGCTGGACTAGGTCGACTCAGCCTTTCATCCCTTCAGTGGGTGGATAGTTGAGTACACTGGGATTTTCGCTTCAAACTGACCACCTGATCGGGACATCTGCTCATGCACCTCAGAGCCCAAAGGTCACGTATACTGATATGGGTACAGTAGGCCTTGTCCCCCATGGGCTGTTGCGCCACTGAGTTTAGTTTGGTTTAGAACATAGCTTTAGCGCTATAACTTCCAAAAATTTTTATGTTCAAAACAACACTTAGTGTGAACTTAACGTCAATACTGATCAAAGAGAGTCACAAATTTTTTTGATAAAATGTACTGTGAAAAGCAGTTAATTATTAATCACAAAAGCCATAGATTTTTCAAAAATGATATTGATTTTACAGATAACTTTCAAACCTATAAAATTAACTATTACTTTAATTTCGGTTCAAATTTAAAGAAGATTACAATTTTTAAAGATGTCAGGGGTCACCAAACGGTGGTTCACGGACGGACCACTGATATTCCGTGAAAATATTTTGATGGTCCATAGAAAAATTGGCACATTTATATTTTTATGAAGATTCAGTTTAAAAAAATGACAAATAACAAAAAGTACTATGAAATATATATGCTTTTCTCTAAAATTTTAACTGCTATTTTTAGCAAAATTCCATCTCAGTTAAGCGACTTTTTAGCTACTTTCGAGTGTGTATCTAGCAATATTTGAAAGCAAGAGTTGGCAACCACAGTAAACTGGTGGAATAACATTTTAGTTTGTTGATATTGCTTTGCGTTCCCGGTTTGTTCTTTCTTTTCGTGAAGTTCCTTTTCAGTGATATGGAAACGTAATAGACGTATTTATATACATATATCAGAAATAATTTAATTATAGTGGCACGCCAAATGTAAAATTATACATTTAGCAGTCTATGAAGTTCTAAAACAGGGGCGGCAACATTTTAGCTGTGGTATGTCAAACCACTCTACCAGAATGGTTCAGCGTGCCACACTCGTTTTTCAAACAATTCGATTCCCACAATAATGCATACAGAGTTAGAGAATAGAGGTCAATAGTATAGATTTATACCTTGAAGAGCTATTTAAAATCCACTTTCCTCAGATTAAGAACTAAATTGCTTCTTTACAAAAGTCTTATGAGATCTATCCTGACTTATGCATCAGAGACTTAGCCATTAACTTTACGTGATGATGAAGCTTTGGGAATTTTCGAGAGAAAGATCTCACCCTGCATTCTTGGTGGAATCCAAGTGAATGGATCATGCAGAAGAAGATTTAACTTGGAACTCTACAAAATTTATAAACTAGCTGATATTGTAAAATTTGTCAAATTACAGAGACTTAAATGGGCTGGTCATCTGGCTAGAATGAATAAGATCGTTGGTGCAAGAAAATATTTCTGACCAAACCCTTAAGAAATAGACCTCGGGGCAGACCCCCGTTAAGAGGGATTGGTTGTGTCAAAAAGGACCTAATCAAAAACTGAAAACAGTTGCCAAAAGTAGGGTTGCCTGAAGAAAACTTCTAGAGAAGGCCAGGACACACTCAGGGCTGTCGAGCCATTGAAGAAAACGTATAGATTTACAATTTTATTATACATCAATTTGGCATCATTTAAAGATATTTATCATAAAAATACGGAGCATAAAATATATAACTATTCCTTCAAAAAGAATAAAAAAAATTTTTTTAGTTGTACATACGAGGATAGAAACTTTAATAGTGGCAACTATTTACTTACTTGGAATACAAAAGTGAATCATCCCACCATGTTTTACAGTCCTTCAATATAGTCACCAGCATTGCGTATATCCCGTTTCCAACGCTGTGGAAGTCGCAGAACACCTGTACCAGCACTTGTTCTGTTGATGGTTCGAATGGACCGGTCTACTGCCGCAAAAATCTCTGGAACAGTTTTGAAGCGAATGCCACGAAATGGTTTCTTCATCTTAGGAATTAAGTCAAAGTCACAAGGGCTTATATCTGGGGAGTATGGTGGATGGTAAAGTACTTCCCAACCCTATCGATCGAACAAATCAGTCACATCTTGCTCTGCATGCGGCCGAGCATTTTCATGCAAAATTATATGGCGTTCTGCAGAAAATGTCACCATTTATTTCTCAAAGCTGGTCTGAGATGGTGCTCCGAAAATGAGCAGTAATGCTACCATTGACGATCTGCTGTGAGGGAACGGTATGTGTTAGTAAGACACCATCACAATCGTACATATTAATCATCATAACTTTCACATTGCTAGCGTTCTGACGGAATTTCCAACGTCATGATGATGCCATTCGTTTGATTGGCGTTTCAGTTCTGACTGGTACGATCTGACCCAAGTCTCATCCAGCGTAATGATACGCTTTAAAAAAGCCTCTCCTTCGCGCTCCAGGTGGATTCGAGCAGCATCGTATCGTAGCCATTTCTACATTTCCGTCAAATGATGTGGAACAAATCGTGAATAAATTTTTCTCATGCCCAGGCGTTCCTTCAGAATGTGCAGCACGGTCGTATGCACAAATCCTGTCTATCGGGGCAGTTCACAAATCGTTTGGCGTCGATCATTATCCATCAGTGTGGCAACAGCATACACTTCTTCGCTGACACTAGGACGACTCGGCCGATGCATGTCTTCCACATTTTGGAGTCCTTCATTGAAGGCTTTTCTTACCCTTCTTACTACAGTTCTATAAGGCAATGCAGATTTCCCGCAAGCCTCTTGAAGCCCTAGATGACATTGCCATGCTGTACGACCTCTGGCACATTCAATTTTTATCCAACTTCGTTCTTCTTGTTTTGAAAACATCCTGACAGCACTTACTTTAGACCGCAAGCTAATACGAAGATCAGTTCTTCGCGTTACTCCGCATTCGTTTGTCGTAGGAAGGACGAGTCTTTTTGGTAAGAGGTAAGGTAGGTATGTAAATCTAGTGTGGCATAAGCAACATTCTTGGGTTTTGTTGCGTAACGATTTTACAGAAGTGTTGCCACTATTTAAGTTCCAACCCTCGTGTATTATGTATTTTTAAACATATTATTAAAATAAGAAATAGACAACATAAAATTTAAGTATTTCCCTTCATTATAGTTAAATAAGAAGATCAATACAAATTTTAATGCGAACCTAGTGCTATACTTTTATATCGCAAAATCAGGGGTATAATTTGTGATTTTCAATTTCACACGATTTTGAGCATTCAGTTGTTAAACAACTTCTTTGTGGACTTGAAATATTTTTCATGTAAGGAAAGATTTTTTCGTTAGATATGTAGAACTAAAAGCGGAAAACAGAGTATTTACTATTTTTTCTCTTGAAACAAATTTCTCGAGCACATTCATTAATTTACAAAATAACTGAAATCTGATGATTTCGTAATTGGGTAAATGTGCATGATTTTGTAGATGTTTGTCAAATAAGATCCATTACAAATGTATCAACTTCCATCTATTCAAAAATTCACAAATTTGTTGAGTAATGCTGAGTTCCACAAAGAATTCTACACGTGCCACATGTGGCACGCAGGCCATAGGTTGCCAACCCCTATTCTAAAAGTTGGTGCGTCTGCTGCTTTGGATCACTTTTTCTAAACAGATTTTGATTTATTAGAGGACAAATCCAAGTCTAAAGACTCGCCATGCTTGTAAATTTTTAACTGTGTTTCAAATGGTGTGTGTGTCTGTTCATCTATTTTTATTTCAAAAGAAAAATATATTTTACTAAATATTTATACAGAGCTAGGCTCCCGGATAGCTTTCAACATTAGATGACCAGATACTAGTGTTTAATGTAGATTGATCTGAGTATTCCTCCACGTTATTTCGTAAGAAAAAATTCTTTGGGGAGGTTGGGTAAACAGATCAGCTGATCCATGTATTTTGCACCGCCAGAGGGGTAAGACTTTCGCCTTTACGTTTTTTCTGATTTTCTTTCCTCATGTGCTTCCTTCCCCCTTTCCCACTGTTAGATAGGGCGCAGTGGTTGCTTTTTCTCTTTCACTCCCTCCCTGGGACTGTCCTCAGATTTTTGATTTCATTCATGCGGCAATTCAAATTGAGCATTAGTCACCAAGCTAGAGCTCAAAATAAATCTAATTTTCGTTTCATTTGGATAAGGTGCTTGTACCCTAGTCCCCCAGTATTTAAAAAAAAAGATCTCTTTATTTTTTAAAATAACACAAAATCTGAAAAAAAAGTGTCGTAAATTAAAATTAAACGAACACTTATATAGGCTATGTATGGATAAAGAAAGAACATTGAAAAATGTCAACTGTTTAGCGAAAGACATGATTAACTTTTACCATCTAAAAAAAAAAAACCGGGCGAATTAAAGTACCCAATTAATCTTAACAATGCTGCAAAAATTAGAAAGATTAAAAAAAGAAACTAAATAGACTACGAGTGTTTTTTTTTCTTTTACGTTTGGTTCACTTTTTAAAAATTAGTTATAGGAAAAAGTACAGTAACCCTAATAAATTAACCTACATTAGTTACGCTTCTACATTTATTTGATAAGCCGGCTGAGTGGCGGGGTTGGTCTGTCGCTGGCCTTCTACACCTAAGGTTGTAGGTTCGACATATTTATATCTTAAATGTGGGAGAAATTATTGCTACTTCGACTTCCTTGGTGGTCAGGGTCCGAAGGCCCCCCTGAGCTTAAGGGCCTGACGAACGGCACTGCCTAGCCCATTGATAGCTACGCCACTGCTCATGAGCAGTAAGGTCTAATAGGGTTTGCACCCTTTACTGCTTACGAGAAAAGTCTGTTCCAGCAACAACAAAAAATTATTTTAAGAAAAAAATACCGATTTTTTTAATACAATCTAATAAATAATTTTTTCAGCTGTTAAAACAATTTGTCAATTTTGGATTTATTATTCGCTAAATAGGAGTTCTTTTGCCTTCATTTTAATCGGGGAAAGAGAAAAATTCGTTGTATCGTGAAATTTGTTAAATAGGGGTGGTTAAATCTCTCTGTGTGTGGGTCGGACTGTATTCTGAAATTTATTATCTTCTGCAGAAAGAGTAAGTACATAATATATTAAGGTGAACAATCGTCCTCCTTCAGGGAAGACAGTCCTTTTTTTTATTTCTGTCCTTCCTCGAAAAGTATCCTACTTGTCCACCTTTTCAATATTTTAAAACTGTCTTAATTCCTGTATTCAGAGATCTCAGGTCGAATTGTTAACGCCATGTGCCGTTACAGCATGAATTATCGGAGATATTAATGTATTCTGTACATAATCGGGCATCTATTTTACACAAAACGATTCAAAAGATTGATGGTGAACGTATTTCAGCTACAGAAGTTAGTCTTATTTTGAACGATATTGCCTTTCAATAAAAATGACGATTATAAGAAAAATTTATTCCTTTAATAATAAAAAGAATCAAACTTAGAAGAGTCAGATCCGGCGATAACAGGAAAATTTTCCAAAATGTAGAACCTTTACCAAATATGTTTCCAATATGTCGAAAAAATGGTCTGATACAAAGATCACAGGAAATAAAAGTTTTTTCAACGAAGTTGTTTGACATATATATAAAAATGTGTTCAGTTTTTATCGAAAGAAATACCCGATATTAAAATTGATGACAATTGTCTAAAGAAATTAGAACACTGAATGTATATTTCAATTCTGTTAAATTAGAACAATGGATAAATCAATAAGTTGAAATTGATAAAAGTTGGGCAGAAATATTTAACCATTTAAAAAATGGTCATATTCAACACGGAAATTTAGTTATTCTTATTGAATTTAAGTTGTGTTGTGCCCTGGAACCAATGCAGCAGTTTAAAGAGTTTTTGTCAATTGGTAATGATTTTTGGACAAGTGAGAAATCAAGAATGAATGCTGATACTTTAGCTGTAGCACTTACTGAAAAGTTCAATACAACAGATACTTCTTGCTCCGAAATTTCCAATATATTAGGAAATAATGTATTGACAAAGAAAAAAAAATCAATCAATGTGTGGAAAAATACTCATTTAAGTAAATAATTAAAATTGATGTAAGCGAAATGGGTGTATTTTTGTTTGAACTGATAAAAGGTTTCAAATATTTACTAAATAATTTTTCTCAGATTTTTCGTCCTCCTTTTCACAGTAAAAAAAAATTGGTCATCTGAATGATATATCCCCTATATCAGAGGTCTTCAAACTGTGTTCCATGGAACCCTGGGGTTCCTCAAGGCATAACCCAGGGGTTCCAAGAGTCACAATAAGAAATTGAAAAGAAACTTATAAATGTGTATGCAAAATGGATTCACGTTCTCTAAAATGTTTGTATACCTACAAGAATTTAAAACTCATCCCTGTCATTAAGAAGCTGAAAATTTTATTTATACATAATAACTTCATTTTGCAATACTTTTTTAACTTTTACTATAATATAATAATAGGATATTAAAACGTTTTATCATTTTTTTATTTATTACTTACTAGATTAATTTTCGAAGTGAAAACTTCTTTAGCGGCGTTGGGCACTTTTTGGTAGGGGAAAATCTTATGAGTTCGCGTCACCGACATGCTCTGACTGGCGCACGCGCAGTGTGCTGTTCACCTTAGACACTTTTTGGATGGGTGAAATCTCGTGCGTTCGCGTCACCGCAGTACATCTGTAGCTATGCAGCTATGTATATCTTGTAAGTGAAGTTGAATGGATTTGGTGAAAAGTTCAATGTGTTTTTACTATGCATTGCTCATTACGATTCCGAGAATGGGCGATACATGTTTTTGGTTGCCGTTTATATTTCGCCTGGAAAATCTACGAGACAAATACAACAATTTTTATTCGAAAATTCGATGATTTATACAAAAGAAGGTTCTGAAATACTCGAAAAAGATTTGGTGAAAAATATAATGTACCGATGATTTTAAGAGGAGAATTCAATATTAACTTTGCAGATGATAAAAATCTACCACTAATTGAATTTCTAAATGAAACACTTAATTTAAATATGTTTAATGATCGAAAACTCAGTACTACAAAATATAAAACGACGATCGATGCGGTTTTTACGCGATACTTAGATAATTTTGAATCAATTTTCCTTTCTTACTTTAGTTACCATAAGCCTATTGTATCTTTTTTAGAACAAAATGAAACAATTGAAAGTACAAAAAGTCTAAGTATTGTGGAAATTAATGACGACAATGATGCAAACAATTAAAATAATGTTAAAAATCAAGTACATTGAAATTTAAGTAAATACAAATACTATCCATGAATAATATGATTGTATATTAATTGTTATTTGAATTGAATTGTATTTATATTTTGTCATGATCTTGCACAGCCCGTAATATATTTGAATAATAAAAAACCATATAAACACGCATTTAGTTGCTGCTCGGAGTGTCAATAGATGTGAAAATCAGATTGATGTTGATAATTTTTATTCAAACATTATGAAATTTCAAATTTTAATACTAAAGGTTCTAAGTTTTCACTTCTATCAGCAGTCTCTAAAACTGCCAATTATTATTATTATTTTTGTTTTGTTTACTATCCTTCAGTTCCACGAGATAATTTTATACTCGTTAATAAAATGTCTTGTAAAACTAAATATTTTCTAATGGAAAATGCACCTTTTTATATTTGTGGAAAAACCCTTACAACATATCAACAGATACGATGTTAAAAATCTAAATTTTAGCAAGAACTGATCCTAAATTTTACGTTGGAAAATCATGCAAAATACACAGTATTTCTCACCCAGCTATAAACATTTTAATACCATTCAGTACAATGTATATAAGTGAAAAGTATCTCTCAGCGTGAAGGGCTACAAAAACAAAATATAGAAATAAATGAAATTCAGAATATTTGCAATGCGAGATTGCAATCACCTAAACTTCGACAGTTTGAATGAAAAAATGAAAGCACATATCCCAGTTGCTAAACATAATGTATAGGTAGGTGACATTCTTGGATCATAGATTAATATTATTAATGAGTGAATTATATTAAAAGTAGATTAAAAATTTTTAAAGTAATAAATGCAATACTTTTTTAGTTGCCTTTACATTAATCTATTGTGTATCTACTTCATATTTTTTTTCTAGATTTTTTTTTCTGTGAGCCACTTGACCGAAATATCTGCACATGCACTCCAGCGACTGAGACAGGCAAATTAGGCCCTGGTCTTCACAGGCTGTTTTGCGTCACTGAGTTCAGTTCACAGTTATGTATATGGAGTAAGGTTAAGACCGTTAATAATTTGTGGCGCCATCTAGCGAAGATATAAACAGTATTTTTCTACCGTGTGAATAATCAATTGATGCTAGGGAAAAGAAATGTAACAGGAAATTGATAATATTTTTTGTCGGTTTGTACATTTTCTCATTTTATGTATTTTATATACTGTCCAAGAAATATTAAAATTTCTTAGTAAAGAATATGAATTTTATTTGTAAATTGCATCAGGCTAAGGATCAGGCATTAATATTTTTTATGAAAAGGGTTTTATTGTGGTATGCATTATGCCATATCTCCTACGTATATATATATATACAATGGTGTAACGTACACCCCCGCATCGTGGGGGGGGGTAGGGTTCTAGGCGTCCCAAAGCCTGAATGACACCAAGTATAAATGGTTTTGCAATCCTTTGTAAGATCCGGCTTGCGGCCCCAAGACCTGACTTTGCAGGCGAGGGGGAGGGAAGGGCTAATGTTAAATATATATATTATATATATATATATTAATATGAAATAAATTTATGAAATACTTTAAAACAACTATATATTTTTTCATTGAAATTTTTAAAAATAGTAATCTTCTTTCAACTAAAATTTCCTAAAAATACATATTTGTATGTGCCTAATTTTATCCTTAAAAAAATCTCCATATTGCTGAACTAAATTTTTAAAGGTGTTTATCTATTTAACTCCAACAATGGGAGCCAAATAAGCCTAATAATAACTAGGTAAAACTTTTTTTTTTCTTTTTGAAAAAAATATTTGGCGAAAGTTGCAAAAAATATTTTGTGTTTTGATTTCGATTTTTGTGCACTAATTTACTTATGTTCCGAAAGATTTAAATCTGTTATAAGTATTTACACCCGAGAATATATTTATAAATTCGAAATATTTATTTTTCTATGAGAAAAATTGTAAGTTATTTACTCTCTGTAAAGATTTTTATCGCAACAATTTGCCAATAGAACTAAAATTTAATATACAAACCTATAATTTAATTCTTTACAGACCAATTTTCTCAAAAATATTACGAAACTTTTACTCTCATTAATTATTATTTCATTTAGCTCTATCTGTAAGCTAAGTTACTATATTCAAAAAATTTGATTAGAAATTTTATCTTCTGATTAACATTCTAGATGGCGCTACCATACAGACATTTTCAAAGTAAAAAAATTAACCCACGGACTATTTTTTTTCTTTTTTTCTTTCAAATTTAAAATTTTAAAAGGACCCCCAAGTGAATAAGCTACACAAGTGCACAGCATAAAAATTACGAATTAAAACAACATTTTGTTGAAGAATACTTTATTAAAATTATAACTTTTGTGTGCTTAAAATAAAATAAAGAAAATTAATGACGGATGAAATTGGATGAGATGATATGAGTGTATTCATGTCCGTCTCGATGTTTGTGAGCAGCAATCGAAAATCCTCATGAGTGCTAGTTTTTAGACGGTATCTTTTTTTTTGTGTGTATGTGTGTGATGAGATTTTTTTCTGTAATGAATCCATATTTTACCAAAATGGAAGACGGGAAAGTAGTGAACAACTTCTGTACTATAACCCATAATGCAGGATATAAAATTGAGATCTGTTTTTGTAACCGGAATTTGTGTAATATCCTTGTTCAAATATTGGTAAGTCCCTCGTTTGAGGATATTTCAATTTGAAGCTCCTGTATTAGTATGGATTCGTCTGTGTTTGGGACAAGGCCGCTTTTCCGCTTAGGCATGCTAGGCGCACATGTCTTGGATGCAAGAGATTTGGGGGAGGAGGGGGGCAAAAAATTAAACGGTGAAAAACAGAGAAAAAATTTCCAAAAACAAATCCCTCCTGAACCAAAACTGGCAAGGTAAGAACTGAAGGAGGGGGGGGGGGATCGGCGTGACAAGTTGAAGTGCCTAGGCCGCTGGGGATGCAAAAACGGTCCTGGTTTGGAATCTGAGTTAGTCCACGCGCAAAAGGGTTCAATACCCAGTTGGGAATTTCCAAATGAATTGTTGTTATTCATTTAAATTTCCATAAAAATAAAAATTGATCAAATTTTTTTAATTTTATATATATACCTTTCTATATCTTTGAAAGAGGCTCTGTGACTGGCGTGAGGTATAGAGATGAGGTCTTGGCGCCCTATATTCGCATTTTCAGGTGAGCATATTTCCGAGTTCATTTTAATGGACGATTTCGCGAGGCTCTTCTGGTTGACGAATTTCTAGAGAATGAGGATATTTGCCGTATGGATTGGCCAGCTAGGTCTCCAGACCTCAACCTTGTACAGTATGTTGGAGTCGCTCGGTAAAGGACAATTGCAACTCGCAACTCCCCTCCGAGAACCATTCAGGAAATAAAAACAGCGTTGCTGAACGAGTGGGACCAATTGTCACAAGAACTGATAAACTGCCTTATTTCAAGTATGACATCACGCTGCGAGGCCTGTTTAGCTGTAAGAGGTAGCCATACCCCTATTAACCCATTTCTTATGTTTATTCTGCAACCACTGTTTTATACCTTCCAACTCCAACAAGTGTTACGCTCGATCATGCGTAGGTATTGCAATTGTTGAATGGTTATTTGTTTTATATTATATCAATGTATGTACTTATCAAATTTCATTAAAATCGGTCCAGTAGTTCTAGAGATAATCGATCAAGTCTGAAAATTCTCTTAATTTTTTACACCAGTGTATTTGTTGTATTGACAATCTAATGACAGATTTGAAACCAGCTTAAAAAATACATTAGAATCAATAAAAATAGTTAAGATAATACAATAATTTCTTAACGAAAAATTAAGTCAAACACAAAAATTTGGCAAAAATTTTGTTATTTATTACTACATAGTACTTTGTTAAGTTCAGGACTTTTTGCCTCCACTGTATTTTCTTTTCCTCTCCTTTTGGAAAATGGTATAGAACAAAAACAAAATACCGTGTTTAGCATTTTTGAATACGAGTAAATTAACCAGATGCGAAGCTAAGTTCCTCCATTTGGCGTTTTTTTAAGTAGTACCTAGTGGAAAATGTTCTATTTTTAGCATTTTTTGGAAAAATTTCACTGTTGTACAGGGCTGGTTTTAACACAAAACATTCTAAACTTATTAGTTTTAATACTTGACCACATACATAAATCTTCATAACTTATTTTCATATGATCATATTTGTTAATGTCATTTTTATCGTTATTTTTTTTATTTAATCATATTTGCCAAGGTATAAGGTTCTTCAACGAATTTCACAGCTTCGACATTTTCATTGCAAAACTGTGTAGTTTGTGCGGAACTTTCTTCTCAAGTTGAAACTTGAATCGTAATATCTGAAGTCGAAGCAATTTAGCTAGTCGAAGCCAGAATTACTTCGTAGCGAAGAAAACAGATGTACTTTTGTGACTTTTTGAAATTTTTAGCTTTTTTTTTTGACACCCAGAGGGATATATTCTTGGCATGGATATGATTAAATCTAACAATATTAAACCATTTCTAGTACGAATTATCGAAGTAATATATGCAATCTAATCTAGTATGTGAGTTTATTGTTAAGTAATTAAGTTTTATTAGTAATTATTATTACTGTTTCTAATTGTTAAGTAATTAGGTGTTTTAATATGCATGGCTATCTATACTTTTTTGTCACCTTCAAATAAGTTTTATTAATGCGATCATTTTAACTCATTTTCCAAGAAAGGGAACAGGGCCCATTCAGGACGAGCAAAGCCAGTAAATAGTATAATAAAAGCCATCAACATAATTTGAATATAGGTGTAAAAATTATATATATATATATATAATAGTATTTACATACATACAAATAGATATATTATATTTCATGTGTTCCTGAAGAAATAATTTCCTAAAAAGTCCATAAACATTTTAAAAAATATATCAATATCAAAAAATCAGAATATGATTTAAAAAGTATTTTATTACTATTAAAGGCTGAATGTTATATCAACAGGGAAATTTTAAAATGTGAAAATGTTCAAAAAAGAATGTTTTAGAAATCCCATTTCTCCTTGTAAAACAAAAACGAACGTTTTAATCAACCCCGGATTTCGATTTGTTCATAGATCATAGCATATTTTTAAAAATGATAGCATTGTTTGTGAATCATAGATAATAAAAAATTATTGATAGCACTTGATATAATTTCAGAACTTAAAATAAGAGTAAGCAATCACAAAATCCTTTTTTTAAAAAAAAATCGTATTCCCCCCTGTATGAACTCCATCTTTGATTTCCCTTCTTCTTAATAAGTAAGATTTTTAGAATGCTATGATTGGGTAGAAAAAAAAATCAATTTTTGAGTACAACAAATGGGAAGTAAGAAATTAGTTGAAGATGAGGATTTGAGAAAGTCTTAATGCGCATAAAATATTATACAATAATTCAAACCGTTTTGAACGACAAAGTTTTTACACAATAACTTAAAGCACATTTATAATACTTCCGTAAAATTAGATTTCTCTGGTAAACAATACCTGCTCTTTTCTTTCAGTCCAGCTTGCGTATCTACTATATTCATTCCTATAGAATATAGGTACATTTTTATGCTTCGGAAATTGTGCTTTTTTCCGTTATTGAAAACCGTTTTGATGCACTTTATTTCCCTTATAAGAAACACAATAATCAAAAATACAAAAAAAAAAAAAAAAAAAAAAAAAAAATTATGAAGAATTTAAGAAATAAAAACCCATCTCTTGAGAATTTTGATTAAGAAATTAAATACAATAAGGGGAAATTTTCCCCAGTAAAAAGCTTTATCTTGTTAAAAAAATAATTAGCAAAATTAAACAATAAAAATTTATGAAGCAACTTTTCTTCTACAGACAAAAACACATTAATATAGAGAGAATAAAAAACAAATAACTTTAAATTTGGGATTTTAGTTATAAAAATTCATTATGGGTGCCACTGTATTTCATTGCAGAACAATTATTAAAAATGAACAGCAAGAAAGAATTCTTACTGAAGAAAAATGTGAAATACGAAAAATAATTTCTTCAGACAATCCGTTAATTTACTATATTAAAGCAAACTTTTTTCCACACTTACCAGCTTTACTTTAAGAAACAATTATTAGCAAAAGTAACAATAAAAAGAAAACAGCAATTTTTTTCATGTTTAGAAAACAAATTTAAGCAAGAGCAAAAAAAGATGGGAAAAAAATCAAATTTAAATTCGCGATTCTGGTTTTAAAAACTGAATTGCAAACGATTTAGTTAAATAACATAAATTATTAAAAAGAAGGGGGAAAATCAACTTTATTTCTGAAAATTACCAACAGGAAAAAATAAATTCATTGCTGCGTTGGCAATTACAATTTTTTTTTTTTTTTTTAGGAAGAGAGAAGCGGAAAACTGTGTCGGCAAAGCGGAAAAAGAAATTTATACCTTCGATGGCAATACCGAAAAAAAGAAATAATTATAGTGATGGCAAAACGGAAATAAAAATATTAATTCTAGATGGCAAAACGGAAATAAGGAACTTAACGCGAAATATAAAGCGGAAAACGGAAATAAGAAATTGAAATAAATTTTAAAAATTGAACGAAAGAAAAATATTTAGGTAACTTGATGGCAAAAGTAAAAAAAAGGCCATGCAACTTCTCTTGTATCATTCATTGTAGATGAAAAATTAAGGAATTCGAATAAATATAAAGTAAGAGTATGTAATTTTATATTTGAAAAATAAAAATTAATAGTGATTAAGTTATAACGTATAAGTAAAAAGTATTTATGCTTTATAATAATTAATAGTTTATAATTATTATTTATAATTAAAATTTAGTTTAACTTTAAAGAATTAGTTTGACTTTAAATATTTTCTGATGCACTTTTACCTATCTATACCATGCATTCATTGAGATTCTACTTGTAACTCTTTCACTGTTTTATACTTATTTTTATTTATTATTTATTTTCTTTTATATATTCTGGATTTTTATTTTATTAGTTCTTTCTAATGTTTGTCGAAAAAGTTGTGGTTATTCCATAGTAATCTCTTCATTAGTATATACATTAGGCAATATTTTAAGCGTTCATTTTAATTATAAAACTTGTTTATAATAGATATATATGTGTGTTTTCTTTTCTTCAAAGAGATATTTTTTTCATCAAACGATTCCAAAATAAAGTTATTTTTTTGTTACTTGGTTTTGAAACTAGCATTTTTTTTTTTATTGCAGCAGATGGTAAAATTATTAATTAAAGTGGAGTATGGATGAAAGAGAGGTATAAAAAATTTAAATCAAAACTTATATGAAAAATTACATTAGTAGATTTTGCAATTGATCCATCTCTCTCACATTTAGGTAGATGTATTTTATTTGCACTAGTTAAATGTTCTGAAACTACTCTATATGTTTAAACCTACGTATCGTCGGCCTAGTTATCAAGATGTGTAACTCCTTTTGGGATGCAAATTTGATACAGGAGTGCAACGCATCAAGTAGTTGTTTATGTTCGCCAAGATGGGTGATATCATTACAATATGGTTACTTTGATATTTTTAGTGTGGTAATATGGTCGCCATGGGGATAGCGTATATTAGAGTTAATTTTTATTGTTTTTTTCCCGCGGTAACCTTATTAATTTCAGACGATTTTAATTCGATTTCTTTAAAAATTTAAACATTTCCAATACTTATTTATTTTGTTAACATAAACAAATATTATATACATAATACTTGAAAAACGCTTTTATCCCAGGGCTGACCACACTTGAAGGAACCCTAATATAAATCAACTTCAGGAATTTTGCCTTTGCCCCTTTTAGGCTAACATCTAAAAAATATTATCATCGCGCATAAATAAATTCGTTATGCGAACTTATACAGTGTTTCAGCCGGTGCTCTCGGAGATGCATGAACTAATCTTAAATTTTTCATAATTTGTATTTATTTCTTTACCCTGGCTAGGCCTCAAAATATTCTTAATATCATGAAATTTGAGAATATGTTTTGTTTTTCTGAAAATTACAATTTAAATAGCCAAAATACTCATTACTTTTTCCGCATGACGAGTATACTCGTCAATGCACACAACCCTGCAATTTCTCCATGACGAGTATACTCGTCAATGCACAAAACCCTGCAACTTCCCATGACGAGTATACTCGTCAATGCTCAAAACCCTGCAACTTCTCCATGACGAGTATACTCGTCAATCACAGTTAAATGATTAAAAGACTCGTTTTTTAACGATATTATTACTTTTCCAACAAGCAAAAGTCTAGCTCGAGCTTTAAATTAATAATGACCGGCTCCGGTAGCTTAGAGGTAGCATGCCAGCTTCGTAAACACAGGGCTGTGGGTTCGACCCGGCTTGAGTCGATAGAATTTCTGGATGAGAAAATCGTAGGCACGCATGTTATGTGGTATGTAAAACATTCCTTGGGGTATCAGTTTGGCTCTGGCACTCACGGCAATATTCGGCATCCAACGAGAGCTTGAACTAAAAATTAATTCAAGCGTCCAAATTCGGTAATGAGACCGCGACAAGACCGCCATGAAATGGCTCTCAATTTTTCGGGGACTTACCTTATCTGCAAAAGCTAAGGTGCTAAAATGCAGCCCCATTAGGGGAAAAAAATAGAAATATGGCATGTGTAGAACCAAAGGGTGGGAACCTACACTTTAACCTTACTCATTATTCCCAGAAAGTGCAATGATCTTCCCCTAAGCTCATAATAACTCATAACTCCCTATTGTTCTACCTATTGAAAGCTGTCTTGCCCATATAGTACTACAATGAGTAGGTTAGCAGGGTGTGCTTAGATCAGTCGAACGCAACATTCATTTCAGTAAATCATTATCCTTATCAAGCACCGCCATCAGTATTTTCCCTAGCACGCATATTGTGTTTGATTGGTAGAGGGCTTTGTCAGAGTAGGGATTGTCGTCATGGTAGAGTGGTTTTTATCCGGGGGCCATAAGAGAATAGAAAAAATTAATAGTACTTGATGATGGAAGTATATTTTACGCTTAACCGAATGTAACATTGCTGCTACAAAGGTCACAAGAAAAAAAAAAATTGCATCTATCTGTCTATCTATATAACCGTTTTCCACTCGCTTCATTGGGTATTTCGTGATGTTGTACGACTACCATATTGTTTTTAAGTTATTGACATCTATGTTCTAGCACTAAGCTTTCGACTGTATCCAAAAACATTCTTATAAACTTTGCTTCTTGATTTTAAAAAGGACAGGACTTGTATTTTTAAAAACAGATGAATATTTACATTTTACTCCCCTAGAACCCTCCTTCCTAGGAGTTGATTTTCGCACACAATCTGTTCTTTGTGAATCTCTACTCAATGAAAGAAACACGTTTGCCAAAATTAAAACATGAAACATGTAGGGCTCTTATTGCTTAAAAACAGAATTTTTTTTAAATTTATCTATGAGGCCCCCGTAACCCCCTCTTCCTCTTTGGCTGTCGATTTCCGCAAAACACGTTTTTAGAATATTTCTAATCAACAATAGAAACATTGTCGTTAAATTTAAAGTCTCTGGGTCTAATTATTGATAAAACCACGGGCTTGTATATATATATATATTATATATATATATATATTATACCCCTTCAATAACCCTTGAAAGTCGATTTAAGCATTCGTTTTTAGCGGATTTCCATTCAACAAAATAAAGATGCTTGCCAATGTTTAAGTTTGCTGGTATATTAGCTGTAAGCAATTTTTATTTTGTTTTTTCAGTGATTTGAAATAAACCATGTGTGTATGAGAGAAAGATGCTAGGATTTTTAAGTATTTAAATTACCATTATTAGACTGAAAGGGTTTTTTTTTTGTTTTCAAAAAGTCATTAAAAATAGTATTTTTTGCTATATTTGCTAATAAAATTTTCTTGTAAATAAATAAAAAAAGGCGGAATATAATTTATAGATATGGTGAATTTTTGAAATCATATGGTGGTTATTTCTCGCGTGATTTCAGTAATTAAAATTTAGCTCAAAATCTGTTTTTATGTGAAACTTTCTAGCTTGAAATATAACTTAAGGGGCCTAAGGGGTGTTTACTTCGTCTCGAGGGGCTGAAAATATAAACAATTTTCAAATAGATATAATTCTTTGACATTAAAATTAAATAATTCTAATCTCTTACGCATTATTTATAAAGAAATGAGGCTTCTTAAAAGTGTAAAATGTTTAAAATATAATCATAATTTAAAAAACTATAAGCATATGAAAATAGGAAACACATTTCTGTAAGAAAAATTAATTAAGTTTTATGATACGCATCATAATTTCTAAAGTAGTAGCTCTAATTATTAGCACTAAGTTGATTTATAAAGTTAAATGTGTTTATGTGTGTATCCTTATTACACTCTGTAGCTATTTTTATATAAATAGAATAATAAATTATATTTTTTAAAAAATAAAAAAAATTGCCTTTTTAAAAAAGTTTCATAAATTTCAATATTTTTCAACTATTTTGAAATATAAAAGATATATAATACTAAAATTAGAGGGTTTAATGAGTATGGTACATTTTATAACTCTGTAAAGTTTTATACATCAAAGGCTACTATTAGAAAATAGCATGCGCAACGTAAAATTTACTTAATATTTATTGCAAAATGTTTCTTAATTTCAAATGCTTATAATTTTTAAAATTATAATTATGTTTTAAATATTTTGTACTTTTTTGAAACCTCATTCCCTTATAAATAATATTTAAAAGATCCGAATTATTTAACTTTAACTTCTAAGAATGATATCTATTTTGAAAATTGTTTGTATCCCCCCCCCCCGAGACAAAGTTAACACCCCTGAGATCCCTTAAATAGTTACCATCAAATTATAATTTGAAATTTTATCAATTTATCGTATACATATATAGTTATATAGTGTATTCTAGTATTTCTATTGAAAACATTTGCATTTTTGTGATTATTTTTTTATAATTAATAGTGAAAATTTTAAATAAAATTTGCGAAAATATTTTAAAAATTATGCGTTATGTTATTAAACTTATATCAGACATATTAAAATTTGTATTTCTATAAGTATATTATTCCTCGTCCTTAAGCCCTATATAAAAATTTTCTGTAATATGCTTTGTGGAATATGGAGTCATTTAAAAGTTATTAGGTATTTATATATTATCGAGGTCCCTCAACGTTTTGTATGGCAACGTTTTTGTAAAATGTTAGTTAGTGTGTTAGTTATTATAAACACACCCTTTTAAACCTCTTAAAGCAATACGACGACTATTGGCAACGGACTTCGCAATTTTCATCAAGGGGGGGGGGTGAAAGCACTCCACTCTCTTAACTTCGATATTTTCATAGAAGAAGCATGACGATTTATGATGTTAAAAGTTATTTATTTACATACATATACATTTGCTCAACCACACATAGTAAACTTTAATTACTTTTTGTTTTACTTTCAAATATTTTTAATTGGTGTTCTGTGACTATTTTTCGAATGGAAATTTTAATACAATAAGATTTAAGATTAGCTAAAAGAAATTGATAATATTCTTCAGCTTCTTGAACTTGGCACCATAAGAACTCAGCTAAATATAGTTTAAGATGGCGTGAGCTCATTCATCACTATTTTTTTCCGTTTTACTATGGGATGCACCTCGTTACACATGCGGATCAAACTTAAATGGGATCTTTTATGAATGAGGATCAAATTTAACTGAGACCTTTTACAAAGATTTTTTACGAGAGTAACACTGACATTTTTGAGATACGCGAGGACGAGAAGTTGCAAAGAAAAAAAAATTAGCGGTTTAATTTGAAAACACAAAGTATTTTAGCACAGCAAACGACTTTTTACTCACTTACTTTAAGTTGCTTAGCGTAGAATAAATTTTAGACAGGAGAGAAAATGTAGTTATGATGCTAGAACATTATCGTGCTATAATTTTCTATGATTTTAAAGCTGGTTTAAATCAAGAGGAATGCTTTCAACGGCTTCAATTATCATTTGGTGATAAATCTCCATGTCGTGCTACTGTATTCAGATGGTTTAAAGAATTTTGGTCGCAATTCTCTTCAGGATGAAGAATACACAGGAAGGCCGCAAGCGGGGTTGGCGGTAAACCCGAATAATGTGTCTACCATACGAAAACTGTGAATGGGTGATAATCACAGTACCTACCAATTGATACAGAAAGGACTTAACATTGGATCCACAACCATACTCAAAATTATTCATGAAGAATTACATACGAAAAAAGTGGCCGTTGGTTTCCCCATAATCTAACTGAGGCACCAAAGACAGCAGCGTGTCAGAATCAGTAAATAAACCCTTAAATTGCTAAAGGCCAGTGCTCATTTCTAAAATTGTAACGGGTGATGAAACGTACATATCGTTTTTTTGGCTTTCCAACATGTCAACAAAGCAAAGTATGGGTCTTTGAAGATGATCCTATACAAACAATGGTGAAAAGACAACGATCAATGAAAAAAGTAATGTATGCAATTTTCTTCAGAAGTGCGGTATTGGTCAAAGCCATCAAGTTGGAAGAACAGAAGACAGTAACAGTGAACTGGTATACCACTAAATGTCTTCCGGAAATTCTCCAAGAAGTGAATGTTAGGAGACTAATGCTTCACCATGACAATGCATCTTCCCGTATAGCCAGATTAATAGTTGGGTTTCTAAAACAAAAACAAATTAAAGTAATAGAACATCCACCTCATTCACCGGATCTAGCCATGTGGGACTTTTGGTTATTTTTTAATCTAAAAAAGAACTTATATGGACGTCGTTTTCATTCAGAAGAAGAGCTTGATGTGACTATAAAAGCATTTTTTCATATATTCCAAGAAATAAATGGTTTGAGGCATTTAATCTGTGGAAAATTCGTCTATAAAATTGCATTGATGCTGGAGGAGACTACTTTGAACACTCCTAAAATTTTGTAAGTATAACTTAAAAAACCTAGGAGTATCTCAAAAATTTCAGAGTGACCCTCGTAAGAATATTACTCATGAAAATTACATGTTATTTTTCTGTTTATCCTCTTTTAAAATATGCACATTTCCCTCAACACAATGGACATTGTTGCAGCATGATAAAAACAAGACGTAGGTGTCCAAAGCTAATTAAGAATAAATTCTTCTTCCTTCCTTTTTCTTTTTTTTGCTAAGGCGTTATTGAGTGGTCAAGAACAAATAGTAGTCTGAAAGTTCCAAGGAAAAGTGTGAAGGATGTTCAAGTGCTGTACTCAGTCAAGTCTTTAAATTTTTTTTTATATTACTCAAGCCATATGGCATGTCTAGCTGAATGTCTTGGAACAGAAAAATACTGCGGATTGTAATGGAACTATTTTTTTATGCCGACATGGTGTTTTAATCTCCTCCAAAATTTCACAGTAATATATTGCAAGAAATCTACATTGATTATGAAAAGAAAATCGACGTACACAATACCTTGTGAATTTTGAAAACAGTAGCGGTAACGTTTCCAGCAGAGTTTTTGTTTTTCGTGTAGCTGTTTCACTTGTGCGCCATTTCATTCCATGTCATTTTGTTTCGGGGGCATACGGATGCAACAAACTTCTGTCATAAGATAAAATTCGCTTCCAAAAACTATTTCCATCTGCTTCACAGCATTTTTATTGTTTTGCCGAATTTCTGTTCTTTTGGCATCTTTTGACTTGCATTCAACATTCGAGGCACCAAATTGGTTGCGTTTTTTTCAAAATTGTAACGTATTCCGAAGAATAGTTTACCCACTTACGTAACTTTTGTCCATTTTGTCACGCATTTCGTTTCGTTGAATTCATCAGTCTTCAAGAATGTGATCACGAATATGTCAAATTTTTACTTGAGCTGTGCTTGTTCTGGGTCGAAAATTATGAGCATGTAATAGATTGGTTATATAGCATTAATAATTATCAATTTAACTGTAAAAATATGTTTCAAATTTCTTAGCACATTTTAAATATTACTTCAAATTATCATTCAAATAATATTTTAATGTTGTCTTTTTTACTGCTTATATTTTAAAAGTATTTACTAGTGTAACATTCCGAACTATACAACACCGATTTCATATTATCAAAACCATACTTTATATTCAGGATGTGGCAAAAAAGAAAATAGTTCTGGCTCCATCTTGACTTCAAATATATATATTGACGTTTTTTATTTATTTATTTATTTATTTTAACTAAAAATGGGATTTCGAAACAACTTTTAATTAATTAAAGTATATGTATTATAGTAGAGTTTATCTCCAGATTAAAAATAGAGGACACTAGCTGAAATTCCTCGAAGGCATTGTACCATTACATACTTGAGACATCTGGTATTTGATGTTTGATCCCCTTGCTAAAGATTTAATAAATGTCTAAATCAGGGGTGGGCAGACCTTTCCAGGGTGCGGGCTACTTCTGATATTTTCAAGGAGTTGCGGTCCACCCAGTGTCAATGGCGCACACAAAGGAGGGGGAGGGATCCATGGGTCTGGACCCTCCATCTCATAACCTTTCATTTTCTTCCGCTTTATTATAATCCCATGTATATAATATGTAAAATGTAATTAAGTGTTTGATATGTGTTTTTTTATTTCTTAATGTTAATTATTTATTAAGTAATTTATTTTTTACTGTTTTCTGTTCCCGAAAATCAAAAAAATATGTTTGGCTGCGTATTGGGGTATGATACGAGAATGGTAGACCTTCAACCCTCGACCCTCTTCCCCTTAAAAATCCTTGTGTACGCTACTGCTCAATGTCGTATGTGTGATGAGGTAAGGAAAAGAGGTTATTATTATAACTTAGTAATAAGTACGGAATATATATTTGTATATTTATATATATATATGTACTTACCTACAGAACTAAAATAAAAAAAAAACACTTTTAAAACCACGTTTAAAGCAAAACGCAATAATAACTTACTAATAATAGCCCCAAATCTTATTTTTTCAATTGATACATTTATAATGAAACAATTCAAAATACATTAAAGAAATAAAATATTTTTTTCTTAGGGGTTAGTTTCCGTAGCTATAGTCATTAGAAGGCTTAGTCTGCTAACTGTCAGCCAATCATGAATTTTCAGTATATAATTATTAACTGGTAAAATTTTTAGGCGGTCACCCCAAAATGTCTTGGTAGTCCACCGGTTGATCGCGATCGACGTAATGCCTACCCCAGGTCTAAATGAAGAATAAAAGGAAAAGAGCCAGACGTTTTTTTACACTCTAAACAACTTATCTAAGTTGGTTGATATGGTTAAATATACAGTGCTTCTGTAAGGTCACAAACAGCACAGAACATAAATAAAAGTCCTTAACGACTGGCCCAATTAGATTCCTTTTCGTTCCAGCCGTCTAACGCGTCACGGAGTGGTCTCCAGACCCAAAGGTGGGTAGTTCAAGTTACCGTGTGCTCCTAAAGTCTCTTTCCAAGCTCACCATCAATGCTCTGTCACCAACAGCTTCCGCCAATGTGGTGACCCAGGAATGGAACCCTATATGGCAGCACAGCCTTTCCTTACTTATTGATTATGCACTCCACAGAGAGATTTTGACTAACTGTAAAACATTCTCAGTAGATTATGACTAATGATTCAAAGTGAAGCCTGCGCACGCGTCAAACCAAATCCGCAATCTCAACAAGAGATTGCCACAAAGTTAACAGAAAAAACGTTTCAACGACACTCAAACTTTTAAGGGATGTATCTTAATTGCAGAAATGTCTGGAAACAGCCTTCAATATATGTATCACCCAGAAAGTTTATCAACAGCATAAATAGATTTCTTTCCTAGGAAAGGTATATGCAGCGATTTTTCTCCTGCAAGTCGCAAAAAGCAAAGGGCATGAATAAAAGGGCTTAACCACAGGCCCGAATGAAGAGTTCTTTTGTCCCAGTCGTCTAACGCAGTGCTTCCCAACCTCTTT